>ML804928.1:251386-305304 GCA_009831015.1 Picea engelmannii | reverse complement strand
GTAGGAGAAACATTGATGTAAAGTAGTTTAGATCCAACTTATAGAGCACATTGCCACCCATCAAAACCCACATAAATCATGGACCCTAGAGATAGGTACCAATAGATATGTCTTGATATTCTTGCAACCACGAGTAACGGTAACATATTGTGAAAAACTTGACTTCGACTTTTCCAACATGCAGCCATGATGAAGGAAACTAGGTCCTTCTCATCATGACAATAATCCACACAAAAAATCATGGGAAAAAAAATGAGATCCCACCACACAAGTTGATCCTCAACTAATGGGCACTGCGAGGATTCAATAAATCATCGGTTTTAATAAAATATAAGGCGAGTGAATATATGAAAATGTGTACAATGAAGCATAATAAAATCTCAAAGGTATGGGAAAATCAACTCAAGGCCACAACCATGGAAGTGTATGCCATGAAATGCAACCTCCAATTTATAAATGTACCCTTACATCATCACCAACTTGCAACTGAAGGTTAATCGCCTCACCATCGAGCCCTAGCCACAACCAACTCAAGGTCGCAACTCTCCATTGAACCTCATATCACAACCTAAAGTATCTCTCACATGTATTAGTGTTGCACCCATCAATTCTAAGTGATAGTGCAAATTCATCACACGATTGCTAATATGACAAGCACACCGATACCAAGTTGCTTCAAACACAACAATGATCTACCTTAGAACTCATGCAAATGGAGATAAGTACATATGTTGAAACAGGAAGAATGCAACTAGCAAATGTATGTTGCAATGTTGAATAGACTGAAGGAATTAGTATGTCAAGAGGCAGTGTATTGATTGTTCTATGCACATAGTGCTGCTCTCTGTAGTTGTATGTGCTCAACCCCAAAATAAGAGAGGTGCCACTATCATGACTAAATAGATGAAGAAATCAATAAATAAAGAACTAGTCACACCACCCATCCTCATATATCAAATCTAGAATGTTCTATGCAACAATAAAAGGTTAACCAATATCTCACAAG
The DNA here is from genome assembly GCA_009831015.1 of Picea engelmannii. NCBI lineage: Eukaryota > Viridiplantae > Streptophyta > Pinopsida > Pinales > Pinaceae > Picea > Picea engelmannii. The sequence continues at coordinate 304,298 of ML804928.1, read as the reverse complement.
AATTATATCACAACCACTCGAACTTATTTAGAATGCTAATTCACAAGATCACAACTACTTCAAGTTGCAACAAGAGATGCAGTACTATCAGGATATAACTCACGGTTGCATTACAACTAAGACATTTACTACTGAAATGTAACATTCCCCAACTTAAACAAGGAACATTACTATGCAAAATACACATAAAATAAAAAAATTTCTTGCTAGTTCATTTCATGTAGCGTACTAGCCACCATTTATACACATAATTAATTAGATTCTAATACCCATAATTAAATGCATATACAACATTCTAAATAAACATGAATGCAACTAATAAATCATCTATAACATCACATAAAAACATTCTCATTCACATATTAAAATGCACAACCATAAGACTCATAAGAAAATGATAACGAATAAACACTTATCTTTAAAAGAAAGTTTGTACAACCAACTACTTGGGATGGACGTTCCACCCAACCATAGATTTGTTGTTCCATATCTCAACAACAAGTCACCCCTGAGCTAGGGCTAAGAATCCACAAAAGAAGGGTGCCTCTCACAGTCCCCTCACAACTCAATATCTCACAACCCACTGGTATTATCCTACAACTATCCTAAATTTCCTCCAACTCTCTTCCTCTTGACCTGCCCAACCCAAGGAATGTACCCCTTCACTACTCTCAGTCGATCGAGTGTCTCATTCATTTATCAGGGTCTCTCTAGCAGAGGTAACCAAGAATCTCTCTGCTAGGAACTCAAGGGAAACTCACTGCCAGGAAAACTACTAGGAAAACAACTTGGAAAACAACAACAACACTTGTTGTTGTAGTGAAACTCACATAGGATCTCACTCTTCAATCTTGACAACATGGCTCTTCAATTTCCATCTCCAGAATGCTCCAAGAATGCTCTAGCGTGCTCTAGAATTCACCCAATCTTCCTGCTCTAGCTCTGGTGCTCTTTTTCCCTGCTCTCTACTTGTTGTTCACGTCAAGACCGAATGTGAAAAAATGCCTATACTCCCCATAGGAAGTTCCTCTATTTTCCCAAGACAATTAGCTTCTCACTCTACCCAATGTTGATTGTACTTCAGCCCCATGCTTCCAATAACTATGGTATGTGACTTCTACACCCACCCTCTAATAGGCATTCAATGATTGGACTCTCATACACTCAAACACAAAATATATGGTTGACTGAAAAGATAATAGAATTTAGAAATATGGGTTTGGCTTAATACCCATAAACCATTTCCCCCTTGGACCCTTCTTAGACACGCCCAGGAATTCCCCTCTCTCTTGTGGATTAATCAACCCCCATTTCTGTCCATATTCCTAGCAGTTGGTATTACATTATATTTATTAAAATTCAAAAAATACATTTCTCGTATTACATCTTTTGGCCATAGCCACATTCATATCTACATTATGCATTAATTAAACTGGAGATTATAGTGGGGATGTTACAAAAATAATTTCATCTATTATCATTAGATTGATTTATTATGACGTTGTTGATAACAATCAATAAATTTTGTACCCTTTGTCCTTTTATCTTTTGTTTCAGATTACGTTATTGCTCCATGGTCTAGTGATCCTTTCAATGCTTTCTCATTTCCAAGATCTTGAAGTTATTTCCCATTTCTATTTCTATGAGACCTTAATATGCTACTGCTTGATTTTGAATATCATGAAGCTACTCAAAGGTTCCCAACAACATCATAATACATTAGTCACAAATTAAAATATATATATAACCTGACCATTCCAAAGATAATTTGCATGCACATCCTAACCATTCCAAAGACGTGCAAAGCTTGACCACCATGGCACAATCATAGAAAATGGAAACATGTGTTTGATTCTACCAACTATGGTCATGATTTGAGATATGTAGCATCTCATGATTCCAATATGGAACGGAGTATATTAATGATAAGCATCCACCAATTGGTTCATATCATTTAAATCACATTACTTTAAGTAATGTATATTCTCTAAGATCTGACAACAATTGTCACCTACATCATGAAGTACTCCAGAAGCATTTCCCAACCCAAAAGAATGGTAAAGGACATCAACAATCTAAATAACACAACTCCAAGGATCCTTATTGAGGTATATCATATGATGATGCATGCACACAACCTCTGGATCCATTCAACCTTATCCTAGATCTACGTATTTTACTCTAGACTCTTATGTAAAATCATTTCAATACAACAATAACTGGAAGAAACTTCAACTCAAATTGTATACAATAGATTGTAACACCATATTGAGGATGTCTCATCTCATAGTTCTACTATTACAACATATCCAAAGGAAATATCACCCAAGCATAGCACCTATTTTCCTAAATATCCAATAGTCTACCTTGAAAAAGACCAGTGACACATACAACTAGGAAAATGCTAAGAAAATGCCACATAAAGCCTCATACCTTTCATATTTTTGCAGATTGAGATATTGTTCATTTTCCTTGTAACCAGGGAGAAAATCTGAATAGTGAGAATGAAAACACCTCCAATTAATAGCTCAAATCTCTTGTCTTCTCTAGACATATGTTTTTACAAAACTTCCACAATGGTCCTCATTTCCCTAATCTCATTCATCTTTGTGTCATCTTCATCACTATGTCTCCTTTCTCTAGGGTTTCTTCTCTTTGAACCCATATTGCATTCTATGCAACATTCTTCTACCTCTTTGCAATTTTCTCTTCTTGAGAACTTTTTCTTAGGCTAACAATCATGTCATCATATCTAACCTTGTTGCATCACATCTCCTCGTAATTGTCATCAATTTCCATACCTTGTTTTGTCTTTGAAAAAACTCTCTTCACTAATAATAATATATCGTTGAACTTTGCCTTCACAATGGAAGAATGCAACCATAATACAAGACATCTTCTCTTCAATGAAACACATAATCTGGATCGGATACCACTTGATGCAACAAGAGGATACAATCAAGGTCATACAATGGACATTATCAAAATAATAAACAAATATTTGAATAAAAATAAACAAAGCTATACAAATATAGCTCAACATAATTCATCAACCCATAATTTATTATCTTTTATTCAATGGCAATGGCCCAAACACTCAATTTTATTATATTCACAAAACCATCATGGTCTCTGTATTCAACATAGACCCAACTCTAGAATGATAATCTATGAGAACCCAAACACCCTTTGCTCATTTAAAAATCTCATATTTATGCTTGTTATTTTTTTCTTTTGTCCTTTCAACTACCCAACTATTCAAATTCTAAGGGCTTCTAAAACTCACTAAGGACAAAAAAATATTTCACTACATTACAAATTATTACAATTTTACAAAAAGTACCTCATTAAATCCACTCCATTTATGAATGAAGGCTCCATGGTCACATGAAATACTCCAACATGTTGGGTATATGTTATATTCTTTGCATGGTTAGCCCCACGTTGTTTTTGGTATGTTTTTGGGCAATTTTTAGCCAATAGTTTTTTGGCCCATTGTAATATAATTCGAGTTAAGTAAGCTAATATAGGTTGATAGATTAGGGTTTTGGATGCTATCGAATAATATATATTGTATTGTAAATGGTGAATTTAATACAATGAGAGTTAGAGGTGTGGCTCTAAACATTTGTTGGTTTTCTTGGTTAAGGGTTTCCAGGGTAAATTTATGAGTACTATGCATGAATTTTATTGTTTTCCTTTCCATTTTATAAAGAATCTGTGTGTGCATTGATATACCATAAAGGTTTAAAACTTACACAACATAGTCATCATATGGTCCCTTGATCTAGATTATTTTCGGCACAAAATGGAGCGAAGATATAATAAATAAATGTACAAAGATATATCATATATCCAATAATATAACAAAGATATATCAGAGATATAACCATAAACACAGAGATACAATAATACACAATTTCTATTAATGAGCGAAATGCACAAAATTGTAGAAATACAGAGTGAAAGACTTGCTAGAATGGTGGCATTTTATCTCTGAGAAGAGATGTGATGGATAATCACATCCACAAGAAGATGAATGTTACAATGAGGCTCCAAAGGACTTTTTATCATAAAGAAAATCCAAAACCCTAACCCTGGAAGATGAAAAGCCAACAGTTGTGTGGACCCCGTTTTGGGTAGTTTGGTGTATCAACTTCCCGGTGGCATAACTTTGGCATACGATCTCCGTTTGGAGCGCACGATAGCTCCTTCAAAAGGTATTGACAAGGAGATTCATTTTGGGGGCTCAATCAAATCCTTTGGCCATCATTGAGGTGCCCGATCGTGAAAAAACGTCGTTTAGGCCCTTAAAATGGCCCCAGAAGTTTAGGAACTGACAAATTGCTAAAAATAGTAAACTACCAACAAATTGTTTTGATATAGTTGGAATAGGTGGGTGGCTGTCGAGATCCTCATGGATCATCCCTTATGCTTAGAATGTACACTCAACAATGCCAAATTTGCATTAATTTCTTTAAATTCCAAGTTTGTTGTAAAAAATAGGGTACAAACTTGTGTGAGAGGGATTACACCAAAATTCATAAAAGCGTCCTTTTTAGAATGTGATTCTTGATGTCTATATATTTTCATATTTTTGACAAGACCCTTATCTCTAAATTTTGAAATTCACCTCCATTTTCCTATATTGAATCTTCCAAGTCAACAACTTTTGCAAATTTCATTGAATTTACCAAAATTGCCTTACTTCACTAAAATGCATGCTCAGGGTTAATTTAAACTCCGATTTGAGTGATTAAAGGTAGAGAGTGTGTTTTTTCATTATCCATCTTTCTACATATTTCCAATTTGAGCTTTGAAAGTTGTTGTTGTGTAAAAATACTCAAATATGCCCTTGTTTTACACAATGTCCAAAAACAACTAGGAGGCCTTATCAAAATGCATGCAAAATAAGTTTGATACATGATGCAAACCATTCACTCAAATCTATAGAATTCCATGCTAGACACAAAACCCATTTCTTAGATTTCCTTTATTCATCTCAGAATGCTTGTTGTTTTCCTGCAAAACTACCCTTTGACATGGTTTTTGACATTTCCATGAAATTGGAATCAAGGTCATGCTAAGGATCTAAATCAAGTTATGTAAGCTAATATCCATTATACATTCAATTCTCAACAAGTCCCCTTTATTTTAATCCATGATTCCATTTGAAAACAAAATTTACCATATTTCAATAATTCAAGATATGCACTCCTAAGGAAAAATAAACATGATCATACCTTGAAATTTGAACTGGGAGTTATTCTAAGGCTTCCACATGTACCTGTGAATTCAAAATTCATGGAAAATAGCTTACCTGTCTAGGGTTTCTATTGTATCATTTTCCCTAGCTTTGATGGAACCTCCCTTTCCCTACTTGTGATGGAACCTTCCTTGGGGTTTGAGATTTGACTATTCTAAGTTATGAGTGGAACTATGCTATTGAGTATGCCATAGTATGAATCAATCAAACCTACAATATTGTAACCAAGCTGGCTAAAGAAGTCCCTGTAGAGTTGTTATATATGAAAGGTGAAAACACCCCTAGGGGCTTGAGTGAGGTGGAAGAATATTAGTAGCAAACCCGAGACTATACCTATAAATTAAGGTTTCAAACATAAAAGATATTGGGAGAGTTCAAGAGACATTACAAAGAGGAATATAAGGGTATAAGGAAAGGATCAAACTTAAGGTATAAGATAATGTTGGTTTATCCATTGAGATACATGAGTCACACATGGACCATCATGAACACCTTTTGATTGTGTGTTGTGAGTATGGTGTTACAATGGTATTGCATGTTTCAAGGCCCAAAATGACCCTCTATTATGACTTGCATATATTATACTTGAAATTGCCTAAGGAAATATATGGTATATTTATTACCAAAATGTCATTAAATTTTAGGGTTTGAGCTAAGTTATCTTTGTAACTGACAACCCCCAAACGGGTATGGGAGGCTATGGACCCACATTAAGCATCCTAAGTAATCACAGACTCAAGTTGGGGGATTTGTGCCCCCAGATAGACCCATGAGGTTATCAAATTCTATAAATGGATTCCTTGAGGGGTCACAATTATTCAAAATAGAGACCAATTATTGAAGATCAAATGGGATTAGGGATCTAAGGAACCCACCAAGTGTTAGACATTCTAGTGAGGTCCCATATCTAGGCTAGGGTGAGAGAGATTCTGGGAATGTGATCCATAATATTAGAATAATAGTGGAGAGGTATTGTGACATCATTGGGTGGGTCACACATGAATATAGCTCTTGAGTGGACTGCATAATAAACCCTTAGGTAGGTAGTCATTTGTGAGTACCTATGTGTGAATTTCATATGATACATCCCCCCCACCTTATAGGAGTCCCTACCCATGGGATGGGAATAAAATTGAGTTGGAAGGAAGGAAAGAAGAAATAAAGTGCATAAGAGTAATACATGGAACCTTATAATGTAGGCCAATGCCTTGAATGTGAGGGAATCCTCCATCAGTCGAGCCTACATATCCCACGGTAGGTGTGAAGGTCCACATTCCCCGAGCATAAAAAATGAAAGGTGGAACTACAAGGTGTGGTCAGTGGATTAGCATAATGTTAGGCAAGTAGAAAAAAGAGAAAGAAAGATAAACAAGCAAGTGATGCATGCCAAGGAATGATGTTGGGATAAGGGAACAAGCAAGCCTAATTACCATATTTAAGAACAATAACAACTATTCCATGAAATTTAATTCGATGGGATAACAAATAATAAGCCTAATTATCATGTAGACAATAAAATAGCTAGATTATGAGATTAGAGATCAATAAGTTCTAATTAATGTGTTAGAAGAACAATCACTAAAACATGAGAGTAAGGCGTGAGTGACTCTAACCATAATAATATCATCTCAACTATAAAATTGCCATCAAGATTAAGAGTTAGAGTAAGAGTGTCATACTTGCACTTTCTTATAGGGAAGGCATAATGGTGTGTGCATGTGTTGAGGTGAGCTAAGTAGATACATCACATAAGTTAGCAACTTGTCGTGAGTGGGGTAGGGATAGTGACACCAACTCTTAGGGAAAGGGACAAAGGATAGATGGAAAGGGAAACATGAAAGGTAGAAATGCTAAGGAGATTATAACAAAAGAAAGATGAGAAAGGAGATGAAAGATCAACAACTCTGCCAATGCATGAACATATATTTCACATATGTCTGAATCAATATTGTGCATAATTTCGACCTTTATTTATTACTCTTTCAAGTTGATAATTTCTTCCTCATTTCTTTTTGTAGATGTCTCCACTTCCTCTTCATCATTATTTTCCAAGGCGAACAATTTTTTTTCTTGACATTTATGTCATTTTGATCATTTGTTGTTACAACCAAAGCATAGTCCTTTTTCTCTTCTTTCATCCATTTCCTTTTGTGATTTTCGAATAGGTTGAGGTAATGTTGTCTTATGAACCCCAAAACGATCTTTGGTTCCTACATATGCTCCAATGGTAGATTTGTGTGTAGCCTTATTCTTAGATGGAATATGATGAGCAAATTGCATAGCTTCCATAATATTTTCAGGATGTTTTAGGAAAAGCTCATGTTTAATGTATTATTTTAATCCACCCATGTAAGCTTCCAACAAATGTTCATCACTTATGTTATCCACCCTTGTGACCAATACCTAAAATTCTAAATTATAATCTTCAATATCACTTGAGTACTTGATTCTTGTCAATTGACTGAAGTAGTCTTATATCCAAACTTTCCCATATTGTGCTTCTAAGTCTCTTGTAAATAAATCCCAAGTATAATGATAAGAATGGGGCTTCCTTTAACTACCCATTGATACCATTGATATGGTTTTATCTCAAAGTTCAAAGTTGCTATGTGAATCCTTTGTTTATCATCCATAATATTATGCAGTTCAAAATATTGCTATATTTGGTTCACCCAGGTAAATACCTATGTTTCATCAAACTTCTTTAATTCAACCTTGGGAAAGTTGAAACCCTTAGGAGCCCATCCATAATTATCTCCACTATTAGATTTAAATCCACCTGAAAAGTGATTATTATTGGAAGGTTGTTCAACATGAATACAACCTTTATTTTCATGAGTCTCTTTGGTTACAGTGTCACTTTTAGAAAGCCTCCCCTCTAGGTTTGGTATGATAGTCGACATGGAATTTTGTAATTCTTCCATATTTTTATCCATATTGTTTTCCATTTGATACCTATTTTCATCCATTTTATTTTCCATTTGAACCTTATTTTCATCCATTTTATTTTCCATTTGAACCTTATTTTCATCCATCTTCTTTTCCATATGTGCACTATTTTCATTCATATTCTTTTCCATCTGTGCATTATTTTCAAATTTCATCTTATTTTACAACTTTCCCATTTGGTGATTCCTTCTTTTTCTTCTTCAGTAGTGGTTGAGTTCTCTGATGGTTTATTTGGCGAAAGAAAATTTTGGAGCACCCTTTGGAGCCATGTGAAAAAATATTATGCTTTTTCCTCTTTATCATAAATTATGGTTATCCTTCAGGAGTGAGCTCACTGGAAAAGGTTGCAGGGCCTTGAGTACAAGGGAGTGCTAGGTGCTATAACTCTCTAATACACATTCAAGGTCCAACAATAACACTCAACCCAATATCTTAGGGCACTAACTAAGGAGGCTCAATCGTGCCCTTAGTCGTACTACATGACTACCAAGGAACTAGAGAGTTGTCTCCCCGAGTGTTGCTCTCGATGTGCTATAGGAACAAGACGATCGAATAACTTATCTAAGGTTGGTTTTAGGTATACCTAGGGGACTTCCTATATACCCAAAGGTACATGGAAGTGAGATTCTTTCTATAGTTGATTTCTAATGATGTACTACTAAAAGGGGTGCCAACAGGGGTTACAAGGGATTCCAACCATATGAAACAATGTGTTTCCAACCACATGAAACCATGTGTATTTCCTACATGTACTCTTCCCCAACCGTAGTTTTACCCACTTAATGATTGATCCTGTTTTATTTAAAGACCCCATAACACATCTCTAAAAAAATTAAAAAATGAGCTTGCTAACCATGGAAAAAGCTCTTAAAATTACCAGAAAATAACTTGTGCAAAAACCATAAATTCCACAAGAAATATGTCATAAAATATAATGAGTCAAAAAATGAAACATTTTCCACATGCACTTCACCGTGTCAACTCATGATTATGAAAATTTCAAACTTCATTGAAAAAAGTTACAAAAAAAATGACAAGATAAATGATTTCATGATGAGTCACAAACCTTGTCTTCCATGGACTATATCTTTGAAATTATACCAAATGAAAACCTAAAATTTTGACCACATGTGCTATGACATTTCTCCTTAGTCTCTACAAAATTTCACTGTCTAAAAATTCCCATAAAAATATTTATAGTGAAAATTTTAAGATGACTTGTTTAAAACTCATTTCATGATGAGTAAAAAACCCTATATTCCATAGGATATATCTCTTAAAGTATACAAACTAGAACCTAAAATGTTTACCAGACATACTATGATATGTCTCCTGAGTAACCTCCAAAATTAGTTGTCTAAAGTGTCCAAAAAAACAATTATAGCGAAAATGCCAAGATGACTCGCTTGAAGCAACAAAACCCTAGGATCGATGTTCTGATACCAAATGTTATGAACCACATGCCTTGAAAATCATAAAAAATCAATGAATACCATACACTTCAAGGGATAAACCTCCTTTTACAATATATCCAATTCATGAGAAAAACTATGATGATCCTAAGAATAAGTCTCCTTGGTATATATATAGGAGACAAAGGGTACAATTATAATGAAAGATTCTAGTTGACCTACTAATAAAATAATAAAATAATAAAATAATAATGAATTCTTATTAGGGCCTTAACAACGAGCATAAAAATGCAAGGTGGAACTACAAGGGGTTCTCAACGCATTAACGTAATGTTAAGAAAGCAGAAAAAAGAGAAAGAAAGATCAACAAGCAAGTGATGCATGCCAATGAATGATGTTGGGATAAGGGAACACACAAGCCTAATTGCTAGATGTAAGAACAATAAAAACTATTCCATGAAATTTCATTCAATGGGATAAGCAATAATAAGCATAATTATCATGTAGACAATAAAACAACTAGACTATGATATTAAAGGTCAACAAGTTGCAATTACTATGTTAGAAGAACGATCACTAAAACATGAGAGTAAAGCATGAGTGATTCTAACCATAATAATAGTATATGAACTATAAAATTGCCAATAAGATTAAGAGTTAGAGTAAGAGTAAGAGTTCCATACTTGCACCTTCCTATAGGGAAGGTATAGTGGTGTGGGCATGTCTTGAGGTGAGATAAGTAACTACATCACATAGGTTAACAACTTTTCATGAGTGGGTTAGGGATAGTGACACCAACTCTTACGGAAAGGGACAAAGAATATATGGAAAGGGAAATATGAGAGGAAATAATGTGTTGACAGGCCATAATGACTCGTTCAAGAAGGTAAGGGAGAACGCCCAATGGGAGGTCCCAATTAGACCCACTCTAGTTGGGATAGCATTTAAACAGAGTTTGGCCTGGTTACCAATCTAACTAATTTACTATCTAAATATGAATCTGAGAACCAAAGGTTCTCAGATTAATTAAAACTCTAAAGAACTAATTCTAAATTAAAGTGATTATCTACAGCCCTAAGATGAACTTCTATTCTATTCTACTCTATCATATCTTGATTAGGAGAAAACTAAAAGATAAGTGCAGTTAAATATTTGTGTTACTTGCACCGAAATAATTTGTAGGAAAGAACATGAAGACTTAACAATATAATGAGTTGGAAACAAACAGTCAATTCACCAACTAATCACATTATCATTGTACTTATATTTTATAATCATGGCAACTGTAAACATGTCAAAATTTAGTGAAGAAATAGTTCATATGACTAACATTAACACATTACAGAAATTAACATGCATAAATAGAAAAATCCCATTCATACATATTCTCACCAACATCCTCAAAATGTATATGGTTCAAACTAAACATACAATAATAATATTGTTCAGCTATAATCCGAAAACCAAAATCCATTTCTCATAGGCATTCCTCTTTTATAATTTTGGAGTGACTGTTTACATTCTCGTGTTTAATCATGAGCCTAGGGAAATTTTCAAAAATGACTCTTCCCATCCCTAATAAAAAATAAAATTACAAAGAAAAAGGAATGAGACATCTATATCAGTTAAAAAAATCTTGTCATCACGAGCTGTTGCCCCTGCATTTGGTCTTGATATTCTTCCCAGAGGGAACAATCGTTCACTATGCTCTCTAGCTTCCCTAATTGCAATTTTTCCATGAATAGTTCCCCATCACAAATCTTAGTGGACACTTCTTGCTGAAACTCATGTACGGTGTGTTTCACAAAGTGTTGGGTCATGCTGATGAGCCTGGAAGGCTTCAACAGGTGGTCTTCTAGGAATTATTTTTTCACTTGAGTTAGATTTTCAATGTTTACCTTTCTAATTCCCCTGCATTCCTCCACTTCAGCTATTCTTATTGTGGAACGTGTTTCCTCATCAATGGGGGGCATCAAATGCATTTCAAATTCCTCCATGAGATCATCTAAGGTACTCCACAACTTGTTGCATGGGTTAGTTGCTTCTTCTTGGGTGCTTTAATATCTTTCAAGAAAGGTTTCCAAGTGTCGAAGAAAAAATGATGAGTGAGTTTTTCCTTTCTAGTATATAGTGGTAGTTTAGTCGTTGGTTCTTCATACAATTCTTTCCATTTGAGAATTTGATCGAAGGCATCATTTGCCTCCTAATATTGTCCTTGAATTTCAGTTATTTTGTCCTACAACCTTAACTGATCACCTCGGTCAGCCTGCATATCACTGAGCAACCATAGGAATTCTTTCTGCTCGGATTTGAGTTTCTCATTCATCTCCAATGCCTTGGCTTTAACAATTTCCACATCAAGAATTGAGGTATTTCTCTCTTCTAGAGATTTTTCGAGTTTTTGCTTTTCTTGTACTAGCCTGAGGATCTGGAAATTTTGTTGCTCCATGAGCCTCTTGGAATGAGATAATTCTGCATGATTCTTGGCAGCTTCTCCAGAGTGTTTCCTTTTTAGTTGTTCTATCTCATCATCAAATTTTAGTTTCATACATTCTAAGTCTCTGGCATGGGTGTCTCGTTGGGTCTGTGCCCTTCTCTCAAACTCCGCATTCATCTCATCTTTTTTCATTTTCAATGCTTTACTCAAATTTTCAGCATTGAGTGTTTCAACCACTCTTGTGATTCTCTCGAATTACGAGGTGAGCTCGTCTTTCACAGTATTCAATTCTGACTCCAGTTTTGTGATTTTGTTTCAGGATGTGCCTAAGACATTAGTAAACTCAATAATAGATGAGACATTCAATCATGTAGAGAATGAAGGGAGGAAGCTGCTTGAAAAACATTCTCTTCTGGGTTAGGCCCAACTTTCCACTCCAAAACTCTTCCTTTAGACGATCTGGACTTGATGGATTATTCCCTTTTTCTCTTGTTTGATATCTTCTTAATGCTTTTTGTTCTGTCATCATAATAATAATCTCCAATGGCCACTACAATTCCTTCAAAATTCAAAACTTGTGAAGAGAAGGTGGATTCACCTGGGATGACATTGAGGGGAGTGTATTTCTCGTGTGGGATGTTCACAATGCCTAGATTGGGTGTTGATGGACTGCTTGGGGTCTTTCTCACTTCTTTTGATTTATATCATTTCAATTGCTCTTCTACTTTCCTTTTAGCTTTGGCTTCTTCAACTAGTTGTTTAGCCTCTGTCTCATCAGCCAACCTTATAGATTTTGCCTCATCATCTAGTCTCTTAGCCTCTTCTTCAACTTTCTTCTTTTGGAGGGTGGCCTTCTCTGCTTTGATTTCATTTTCCCTTTTGATTGTTTTCTCCTCAGCTAGATTTTTCTGGTAATCTTCCTCAACTTGTAGTCTTTTTTCCTCTAACTTTTCTACCTTCTTGATTTTTTCTTGGTCTTTGGTGTTCAATTTGTCTTGATCTTCTTGCAATAGTATTTGAAACTGATCTATTGTAACCCTCTTCATTGCCTCTTTCTCAGACTCCAGTTCTTGTTTTGCAACATCAGTAGGTACTTTTTGCAAAGCTTCTTCATAGAAAATAACCCCTTTGAGTCTATCTTCCTCAAAATCAACTAATATATGTTAGGATGGGTGAGACCTATAGATATGACATGGCCAACAACAAGTTCATGTGGGTCATGACCTTTTGGCTCTCCAAGGCATAGGCATACATATTGTAGGGCTTCAATTTATTTTCTGGCACTGGGGCCATTAGACAGGGTGTAACTTCCTATATGGAAGGGAAACAAAGGCTATAGTTTTTTGCTAATTCTCATGAGAAGAGAGGTGACCCCTATTCTCATGATTTGATAAATGATTTCTCTCATTAGGAGACGGTCTGGGACAAAATAAAGTAAAATATATGGGGCCACAATGGAACCATACACCCTAATTTAAGAGTAGTATTTTCCCAGGTACCACTCTGCTACCCTTTTCATTCAATTTCGGGATTCAATGGAAATTTTGTGCCTAGGGAAACCAAAAAGTACAGTATAGAGAGGGGAGAGGAAGTAGTTATAGATGTCATAAAAATATATTTTGTAATTTATGCTCCATAATTCATAGCAATACACATGTACATGGGGTTGGTCCTAGTCCCAGTTCCAACCTAGATCAATAAATTGTACAGAGGAACATATGCCATCAATTAGGTAGGATGACATATAAAAATAGAGCTTCCTCATACCTTGAATATTTTTCATGTGGAGGCATATGTTTAAAGCCAAGATATCTTCCCAATTGAACACATGCCCCATTTTAATGATGGTATGGGCCAACGGTAGCCAATCTGTTTGAAAGTGTGTGATTTTTCCCTCGCCATACAACCGATTCAGCATAGCGACCAACATTTTTTATGGTTCTTTGAATTCCTATTTGGAGACCAGTTTGTATCCCTGCTTGAGAATCTTGTCTTCATCTACCCACCAATATTTTATCAATTTAGTCAGGCCTTTGTTTCTTTGAGAGAAAGCTTTTAAGAATGGCTCATTGAGAGCACATGCAGGTGTGGGTAAGTGATATCTCATGTTGATATCTTCAAGCCTTAGGGATGCTACTCACCTTCAGTTTTTTCTTATGATGTTTGCAGTTCTTGGGCAAGACTTCTTAAAGCACCACTGGTCTGCTTCGTTGTAAGGAAAAAGGGGCGACCAAGCAACAACTAGATGAATGTCACTTTTCTGTATGTTCTGGTATATCTCCAAGTTTTCGTCTTCTAGAGAAAAATCCCCAGTGTTGAAAATATTGTAGATATCATCGTATTCGAGGCTTTGGTCTTCACCAATGTGATGGGTAGTGTATGTCACTAGAACCTATGTTTGGTGAGAAGAAGTTTCAGGCGTAGAGGCTTATTGAAATTTTATAGAGCCCTTGGGTCTCCTAGTATTCTGACTTTCCATAATGAAATGGTGTATGTGTCCTATATCATTGGAGTTAAAACATGAGTTAATCCCCGAAAAATAACGAAGCAACTATAAGGAGTTAGGTAATGTTAGAAAAGTGAAATACTTACAATTCAGTCAAAACAAACTATTTTATAGAGCTAATTAGAGAAAGGTAGAGCGCTTTATTAGCTTAAAGAGGAAGATAGAATGAAAATGAGGATTTAAGGTCATTTCATACATATTAAATCACTCAAAATGTGTAATAAATCACTTGTGTACGAGGACTGTTTCAAAATTCAAGTGTAATCTCCACCATTAATATGATTTAAGAGGGAAGATCATATGAATTCACATATCAGGGTGGAAGCAGAAGTTTAAATTTGAAAAAATGGTCGTCGGAGTCTCTTCCATAGGACTGGGGAAAGTTCATGGGTTATTTGCGCTCCAAAGAAAAGGGATCGAAGAATATTCCTTATCCTTCTTGGGTTCGCGTGATGACATAGGAGGATTGTAGTTGTGGTGATATGTGGGTCGATCAGAGACATCTCGTCAGAGGTGATTGGTGCTCAAGTTAAAGTATACTTCGATTGGAGGGTATCAAAGGTATATTTCCCTTTTAACATGGGCTTTTTTGTCGACTGTGGAGAAATTAAAGGGTTTCAAGGCACATTGTCGGACTTTATGATTCAGAGTCCAATAGACCCCGAAGATGTTAGAACCCCGATGGAGGAGGTATGGAAGGAATATTCTGTTTTTAACATGGGTTTGCATGCCGACCCCATAGTTTTATTAATACTTTAATGTTCTTTATCAGATTTTATAATTCGGAGTTCGAAAGAACCTGGAAATTCTAGGACCCTGATGGAGATGGTATCAAAGGTATATTCTCTTTCTCAAAAAGTGAGTCATCCCGAAAGACAAGGATAAAGATAGCTTCGAAAGGTTCGTTAAAATGTTTGGCGGTTGTTGTGTTGACCTAGCAGCTTTAGTACTTGATTTTTACCTCAAACCAACAATTAGTTTCCACGTAGCACACTAAAGAATACATTGTAGGCCCGGGCTATCGGAGTATATGAGTCAGAGTCGAAACTTATTCATGATGAGAAATACTCCGACAGAATCCTTTCCGATTTGGAAATTAGAAAGGTCTCTATCAGAATATTATCAGTGTAAGAGTTATTTTGATCCCGACTTGGACTTAGGAGAAAAAGGCACACATGTGAGGTTCCTTGAGCGGATTAAGTTGATGACAGGGTTTGTGTGCCTGAGGGATGTGAAGGAAACAATGGATTTATGGGAAGGAGGGTTGATTAACGTAGCAAGGAAGCCATTGTTGACTGTGATATATGGGTAGAAATGGAAGGATAGACTCATAGACTGTATTAACAATAGGAACAAATTCTCCATATCAACACTTTTTCAATAAAGTAAAAATATAGTACCTTGTAAAAAATTTAGAATAGGGGAATCCATTTTTAAATAAAAAATGGGTTGTTGTGGGGGAGCCACAACAAATGGAGACTTACTAGGAAGAACCAGTTATCTCTAATCCCAAAAGAAATCAATTTAGACCCATTTGTGAAATTTTTCGACCTTTTAAACAATTTTTAAATAATGTACAGATTATGGATCCCATGCCATCTACCCTGAGAACAAAATAGAGAGGAGATCTATTACAAATGATCTTCTTCATAATTACTGTGAAAATTAAAGGATGCTTCATTCATTTTTACATGCACATGGATCATATGGGAAGAGACACGACCGAGGAGTATTTCTTGACTGTTTATAAACTGAAGTGTGTCCCTCACCTCTCTTTCCCGGCATTGCTTCACTGTCACTGAGCATCCATAGCCCCGACGAAGTTTCCTTGGTATCATACAAGCATGGCTCCATTTCTAGCGAGCGTCCATAACCCCAATGGGTTTACCTGTACTTCCCACACTGATAATAGTGTTTTCAACTTCCCGATGATTTTGCTTATAGCATTCACCCTTTTAGATATGTAATTTATATATTTGTTTTGCAACATGGGTGAGTAGGAAGAAGGGTGATACGAGATTTACTTTGATATGCTGGTATCCATCAGTTATTTATCCTCATGGGTTTATCCATATGAGTCACAAATGAATTTAGATTTTTGGGATATTTAGGAAAGTATCACTGGAATTATGCAGAAGACACTTGAATCTAACACCTCTCCTTAATTTGAGTCTAGAACATGCATAGTATGAGAGTAATCACACGATTAATGATAACTTGTTATGAACTGCTTAAATGCGTTGAATTTATAGGTCTACATTTTCCTTTTGGCACAAATAAACAAGTTCTTCTTTTCTGTACAACCATCAATCATCAAGATAAGTATTGATCCCAAGGTAACTTGATTGGTTTAACATGAAAAGGCATTCACACAGGGAAATGCATTAACTTAATTAGCAGTCTTGGGTTTCTATTATGAAAGAGGATGATTGGTTGGGGATGGTGAACAACAAGTTATTTTGAACTCAAAAAGGATAAAAACAAATTTCAAACAAAGCCCGGGAACAAAATAACAGAATAAAGAAAAGGTAGTTTGAAATAAAGATTGCAGGATAAGAAAAATGAAAGTTCACAAAATCTACTATGGAAAATACTATATCACCGAAGGTGATCAGGAGAAGTATCTTTGAGAATCTGACCATTGTTAAGGATATCCTCCTCATCTCCCTCCAATGTTTTAATTTTGAAAGTTTCGGGCGCAATTTTCAGATGAATTAGATATGGGCCCAACCATAACTTTTGAAATTTTGAATGTTTTCCTTTTAGCTCATTCGCTTAGTCCTATTTAATAAAAAGGTCTCCCTCTTGAAAATATTTGTTTCCCACGAATGATTTTTCAAACCACTTTTTAATTAATTCTTGATGTCGAATTAAGTTCATTTTTCCTTTTTCCCTTTCCTCTTCCAATTTCAAAAGCATATTCAACCTTTCTTGCATTACTGGGCATGCTTCATCTTGGAGAGATTGATCAAGTTGCAACGAGGGCAAGAAAGTATGGGTAGGAAAAGTTGCTTCTTGTACATAGACACGAAAGAAGGGATAATTACCGATAGAGGAAATGGGTGTTACTATGTCATCCCATAATGCGTTATGAATGACCAGATGCCAATTCCTTTGATGATCATTGACAATTTTCTGGAGGATTTTGATCAAGTTTTATTGGTTGAATCAGCCAACTCATTCCCTTTTGGATAGTAGTTTGCTGAATATTTAACTTTAATTTTTTGTTCAAGAGGATATTCAATCAATTTCATAGAAGAAAAATACTTGGCATTATCAAAAACTAAGGACTCAAGGAATCCAAACCTAGTGATAATATGATGTTCAAGGAATGATGTCACCTGGTTCTCCTTGATTGTCTTTAAGGGAACTGCTTCGGTCCACCTGGTGAAATAATCAGTATTTGTCAAGATATATTTGTGCAGCTGAGAAGAGTTGGGATTATTTCCCCAATCACATCCAAACCCCATTGTTGAAAAGGGCATTCTATAATTATATGTTGTAGGAGAAATGCAACTTTCTTTTCTCTCCCGGTTGATTTTTGACATTCCTGGCATTTCCTTTCATATGAACGAGAATCTTTGAAAAACGTAGGTCAGTAATATCCCACTTTGAGGATGTTTTGAGTAGTAGTGTCACCTTCGAAATGTCCACCAGCTAGTCCATCGTGAAGTTCAGATAAAACCTTTTATGCATCTCTTTTCTCAAGGCATCTCAAGAAAACACCTTCAAAATTCGCTCTGCATAATATCCCTTGAATGAGATGATATTGAGATTAATTAAGTCCAAGGGATCTCTTTTTCTTGGTTCCAAATAATGTGGGATTGAACCATGGTTAAATTATATTTCATTTCATAGTACCATTGGTTGGAATTAATAAGAATGTAAAAAACCTCTCTTTCGAAAATTTCTTAGTCTTGATAGAATGTGTCTTCATGTACTTCATCGCTTGTTGATTCAACAACCAATTTGCATAACCCCTGCCCTTTGAAAATTTTGGCAGGTTTGATCTCCAGATCGTACTCTTGTAAAGTTGTTTTCTAGTTGGCTCTTTTCTCTCCCATATCTTCTTGCACCAAGATATTTCTTACAACAGGATAAGGGACAATGACCTTAGTCTTTGATTTGATAAAGTAAGGCCTGAAGTGTTTTACAACTTTGAATACAACATAGGCCTATTTTTCCACTTCTAGATAATTCAAATCTACTCCTTGTAAACTTGAACTCATAAAATACACAAGGAATTCATCTCCTTCTTGGTTCTTCTGAGTTAGAACAACAACAAATGCAATGTCTGAAGAAAATGTGTAGAGAATGAACTCTCGAATGAAATCTAGACTTAATAGTGTAGAAGATTGCACTATTTCTGATTTGATTCTATCAAAAGAATCATTTTCCTTAGGTCCCCATTTGAATTATGCATTCTTTTTAATCACATCTTAAAGGGTTTTTACTGTCTCAACAAATCTAGGGACAAATCTTCTCAAAATATTTATCCTCCCCAGGAAGGACTGCATAGCTTTCTTGTTATGGGGAGGTGGAATTTTGGCAATAGTTTTAGTCCTTCCAGGTTCGATTTTCATACCATGCTTTGAAACTATGAATCCTAAAATTCTTTGTTCATGAATTGAAAAAACATATTTTTTGGGATTGAGGGAAATACCATACCTCATGCACCTATAGAATGCTCCTCTCAAATGGGCTATATCGTCTTTTTTGTTCCTATATAATATAGTAACATAATCTAGGTACACCACAACACAATCTCCAATCAAGCCTCTAAAATCGATATCCATTGCTCTTTGGAAAGTTGCCCCAACATTGATAAGACCGAATGACATATTCCTGTATGCATAAGTTCCCCATTTAGTTTAAAAGGTAGTTTTCATTTGATCATCATGGGAAAACAATACTTGGTTATAGCTAGAAAATTCATCCAAAAGTGAGAGCATTTCTGAATCAAATATACATTGCAATATCTTCTCCATAGGGGGCACTCGATAATTTTCTTTCTCAGGGGATCTATTCAAGTTCCTGAAATCAATGCAAAGCCTTATATCTCCATTCTTTTTTCTTACTGATACAAGGTTATAAATCCATTGAGTATGTCTGACAGGGAATATAATATTAGCATCTAACAACTTGTTCACCTCTACTTTAACTTGTGGCTCAAGAATGGGATGCATTTTCCTCAACTTTTGTTGAAAAGGTTTTGTTTGAGGCTTCATTGGAATGACATGTTGTATGATTTTGGTGTCATACGTCTTGAGGTCTTCATAAGTCCAAGAAAATATATCTTTGTATTCCTTGAACAATTTGATGTATGATTTTTTTTCCTCTGGAGAACAATTCTTTCCCAAATTAATAATTTGAGGTGTGGTACTTGTTCCCAGAATTACTACTTCAAACAACAATGATGAACTGTTGGTTTTGCAATTTGTTTCCTTCTTATATTTATCCTGGAGATCATAAAGTTTCTCCAGCTTCACTACATTCTTGGGGATGTTGTTGTTTGAACTAGATTGATTTATTTGTTGAGATTGATCAATAGCATCAGAGTTCAACATTTAATCATGTTGACCCTCATCTATAACAGTGTCTTTGAATGCATCCTTAAGGTGTAAGAAGCTAATAATATGGTGGTCATAATCAAAGATTCTCCATCTAGTTATGTTATCGGGAATTGATGGTCTGTACAAAATTTCAACAAAAAACATATCAAGAATTAATCCTTTCGACGATATTAATCTATATGCAACATTAGCAAGTAATTATGCATCATTGTTTAGTGAATGAGGAATATGACTGATATTAAATGCATCAAAATACTTGATTAGCTCCCATACCTCTAACTAATAATGTTTGATATGACTTGAAATAAAATGAATGGTGCTCCTTACATGTCTTACGACAATTTTAGAGTCACCAAATACCTTAACTTTATTTGCTTTCGAGTCTACTTCCTTTTTCAGTCCTTGTAGTAAAGCTTCATATTCGACAATATTGTTGGTGCATTGGAATTCTAGTTTGAAAGCGATTGATGTTTTCTTTCCTTATAGATCTTTGAGTAAGCATCCATCACATGTACCTTCTAAATATTTGGATCCATCAAATAATAACATCCACATATTAGGATCCCCTTTTTTCGGTTCAATAGTTGATTTCAAGTTTTCATTTTTTTTTTTTTTGAATTATTGATATTTGTAGAGTTAGTAAGCATCTATAATCTATCCTTGGAAATTATGTTAGGATGTACATTAGAAGTAATGTTAGACTGATCTACTATATTACAGTTTGGATCAACAATCTGAGTGCAATGAAGGATTTCAGATTGTCTGTTATATTCCACAAAAGAAGATGTTTCAGATGTGTAATTCCCCAAAAATACATCATATGAATAATTACCCAAAATTGAATTGTTAAACATCACAGGTTCATTTGTGTCGTTCAAATCAGTCACCACTTGATTCATATATCTCTCTATCAATTCTGATCTGATCAATTTTCACATCGAAAAGGGAACCATACATGTGACCAATCAGTAGCAAAATATGCATTCAATATAGCATACCAATCTCTACTTAAAAGCATGTCATAGTTATCAAGTATGTCCACCACAACGAGGTCAATAGTTTGATGAATTTTAGGATTAGCAGACATTCTAATCAAAACATTTTTTAGTTCCCCAATTACTTTGACTCAAGTTCTATATAAATGAATAATTTGAATATCAGATGCCTCGGGTTTGACCATAAGATTTTCACAGAATTTTAGAGGAATAACATTAGAAGAGGCTCCCGAGTCTACCATGCAGTTATGAACATTTCTATTAAATATTTCAAAGGTAATTAGGAAAGGTGGGGTAGCATATCTTGACCTCTGTCTAGTTAAGGAAGCCTTTGTAGTTACTTGACTCTTAGATGAAGTATCTTTGCTAGATGGGATTTCTTTGGTTGTTCCTTTTTTCGTCCCTTCATTAACTTCTTTAGTGCCATTGGAAGATTTTGCCTGCAGAGTTTTAATGAAATTTTCTTGAATTTGTGGGATTTTCATAAGCTCAAACAAGGAAATATTGGCTTTTTTTTTCTTCAGATCTTCTAGGAAATCATATTCCAATCTTGTTGGGGACATGGATGAAACATTTTTCCTAGGTCTTTGATCGGTTTCTTTGTGGTTGGAGGGTGTTGTTTTCAGAATATTGGGAGCAGTGGTGTTGGCTAGAGACAAGGCTTGTTTGGTACTGGAAGTGGTATTTGTAGGAGGATTAGAAGTGTTTGGGGTGTCAGACGAGGTTTTCGTATTTGTACTTCTAGTAGTTACAACATTTTGGGATAGGTGTACTTCCCCTGTCTCTTCTTCCTCTCCACCATAAGTGATATCCTAGAATGAATTCAATTGTTTTTATTCAGTTTCTTGAGACTCCTGAGGTTGTTCTTGGTTTTTCTCTCCTTCATCCTCAACCTCAGTCATATTTTATGTTGCCCAAGTCTGTAAGGCTTGAACAACATATTCCATATTAATACCATTTACCTATGAAGGGTTTGTTTTATTGGTTGGGGGAATATTTTTATCTTTCTTGGGAGGAAATCTAAAAAAAATCTTCTAGCTAGAAGATGTTTCTCCACCACTCTTCTTCAAATCTATCAACTCATTGGAGATTTTCTTAACAATCCTGTGGAGAGATTCCATATCCATGGAATCATAATTTGTCTTCTCTTCTAAGGGTTTGGACAAAGCTTCTTTGTTTTTACCCTTGTCTTTGGAGGGTTCTGACCCTAGATTCCATTTTAAACTCATCAAGTTCTTTTAAACTTTAAGGGATTCCTGGAAGGCTTCTTTGAGGGTGGATTTATCAACATTATTAACAAAAATCGCCATGGAAATGGGTAGACTAGAGGTATATAATTCAATGGAAATGTATTCAACAGGTTTAAAGGCTCACAGGATTCATCTCAGTATAGTAAGGGAGCGTTGATCGCAATTATTTATCAGTTCCTTAGAATCCATTTTAATTTTGGACAGTTTCAAGACCAAAGTTGTTGGTGTTTTATTTTCTCCAAATTTCCTAAGAAAAATGGTCTCAAAAGTTCTCCAGCTAGTGATGGAGGCTTACTCTAAAGAGAAAAACCATGTTTACGTTGTATTTTCAAATGTGATAGGGAACAATCGACAAACAACATCCTCATGTTGAATGCTTTGAAGTCTTACAGAAAGTAATAATTTTTGGACATGGTCTTAAGCTGAATCTTTTTTGTTATGGTCAAATTTTGGTAAAACTTTCTCCAAATGTTTGGGCATGTCATGGAGGATCCCAAGTATGGAGACTAAATCATGAACCAACCAAGGTTGATAGGGAGCGAGATTTGTATTCGCATTAGATCCGACCATATTTGGAGGTTGATATAATATTATCTGAAATGGGTTGTTGTCTGGTTCACTTTCGTTTTCTTCTTCTTCCTCAGAGTCCTCTTTTGACTCGTTTCTTGGTGTATAAGGTGGGGATTCATGAGGAGAGGGAGGTATACCACCAAAAGCACCAACCAGTAAGTAACATTCAAGGTCAAAATCATAAGTCTCTGCAAAATCTTATGTATCTTGAGGTAGGTGATATTCAGGAGTTGCGACAACAAGATTTTCTTGATACGCAAAAGGGTCGATAAAGAGTGGATCTTTGTTTCGAGGATTATCCTGACCTTGATGTATAGTATAGTCAATGGGAATTTTTCATGTATGTCTGCTCAATTGTCTAGTTAAGGCACGATTCACTCATTCTTGGGATTTCCTAAGAATGGTATCGACCTACAGAAGGGTTAATATGCGAGGTTGTGGAGAGGAAATCATGGATTCAGAATGAGTCAAAGAACGCTGAGTATTGGCCTAATATGGTGTGTTCATAGTGTACGATGTGGGAATGGAAGTGCGCTTAGAGAAAAATTGATGGGAATCACTGGACAAGGAAGTGATTTCCTGCATAATAGAACGATAAGGGTTTGTGCTTTTCTTTTCATCCATTCAGTTCTATGGCCGTCCTTCTAGCGAAATTTCTATTGATAGGCTAGAATGACCCATTCAAGAATGTAAGGTAGAAATACCGATGGTAGGTCTCAATTAGACCCACTCTCATTGGGATAGCATTTACCAATCTAACTAATTTACTATATAAATATGAATTTGAGAACCAAAGGTTTTCATATGAATTAAAAATCTAAAGAAAAAATTATAAACTGAAATGACTATATACAATCCTAAGATGAACACTTCTATTCTATTCTACTCTATCCTATCCTGATCAGGAGAAAACTAAAAGATAAGTGCAGTTGAATATTTATGTTACTTACATCGAAATAATTTGTAGGCAAGAATATGAAGACTTAACAATATAATGAGATGGAAATAAACAATTGATTCACCAACTAATCACTGCACTTATATTTGAGAATCATGGAAGCTGTAAACATGTAAAAAATTAGTCAAGAAATAGTTCATATGACTAACATTAACACATTAAAGAAATTAACATGCATAAATAGAAAAATCACATTCATACATATTCGCACCAATATCCTCAAAATGTCTCTGGTTGAAGTTAAACATACAACAATAATACTGTTCAACTACAATCCAAAAACCAAAAGCCATTTTTCATAAGAAGTCATGCTCTTTTATAATTTTGAAGTGGATGTTTACATTCTTGTGGTTTAATAATGAGCCTAGGGAAGTTTTAAAAAATGACTCTTTATATTCCTAATCGAAAATAGAATTACAAAGCAGAAGGAATGAGACATCTGGAGTAGTTACAAAAATCTTGTCATCACAAGTTTCTCTGCCCCTGCATCTGGTCTTGATATTCTTCCCAGAGGGAATAATCCTTCATTATGCTTTCTAGCTTGCCTGATTTTATTTTTTCCATGACTATTTCCCCATCACAAATATTAGTGGACACTTCTTGTTGGATTACTGAGAGGGGGGGTGAATCAGTAATAAAACAATTTAATCCTTTCTTTCCATAAAATGCAAGTGTTATATCAATGTAGCATTATCATCCAATAGTTGCAGAGTAAATAAACAATGAAAAAATGAGAAATCATACACATACAAAGTACACTAGTGTTTTACAGGGAAACCCAAAGTGAGAGAAAACCACGAAATGATTTTTCTTATATGTCTTTAAGAATTACATTCATTGGAAGCACCAACTTCCTTTTTTTTCCAGCTGCAACTGGAAGGAGGCTCCAACCCCATAGTTTCTCAGGATACAACCTGAGGGAAGCTCCAAATCCCCAATTCTCTAGCTACAAACAGAAGGAGGCTCCAACCCCCTAGTTTCTCAGGCTACAGCCTGAAGGAAGCTCCAACTCCCCAATTCTCTGGATACAACTAGAACGAGGATCCAACTCCTATGTTCTTCGGCTACAATCGGAAGGTGGATAAAACCACATTTCCTTTCCCCGTCCAACTTCCCTGAAATAAAACTAGAATGATGGAACCACTGTCACACTTTCACTATGAGATATACTGTTGTAACAACCTGTACCACTGACCTGCAACCAACCAACCTGTAACAACAACTCGAACCCTGCAACAACCATGCATCAACCTATACCTCAACCTGTACCTCAACCTGTAATAAACCTGTTTCATAAACAAGTGCATCAACCATGCACCAACCTGTACTAAACAACCTGTAATCAACGTGTACCATAAACAAGTGCATCAACCATGCATCAACTTGTACCTCAACCTGTACCATGAATAAGTGCATCAACCATGCACCAAACCTGTACAAATAAGCTGTCACAACAACTTGTACAAACAACCTATCACCACAACCTATCTCATCAATCTTATCAACCAAATCATATCTACTCACCAAGATCAAACACCAAGACAACTCTCAAATATGTGCATAAACCAAGCATAACAAAACAACTCATAATCATCACCAATATCAATATGTGCTTCTAATAATATACCAATACAAGTATTCTACATCATCCATAAACCATGTGTCAACAATACTACTAACAAGTGCCTCCAACCATGTACCAAATATGTACCAATCATGTATCGACTACTCATCAACTATGACTGATCAAGATGTACCAGCATCATCAACTATACACCTCATGTATGTGCCAACTCATCAAATACTTGTCTCAACCATGTACCCAGCATGTACCTCAACCAGAAGCCCTAATCAATTTCATCATCCAAATATGATTTGTAACTTTTTAATAGATCTGATGTATATGATCACATATCTACAAACCTTCCTTAACTTTAACAACACGAGACTAGCATTTTCATCAAACTTTACTTTAGTCTCACATGACTAATTTTGGATTAGTAAAAAACCCTAACTTGCAATAATCATAACTATGTACCTATAATGAATGAAGATCTGAAAATGGTACATAATGTTCTTCAGTGTCTTTTATGCAATTCCTCCATATTTCACTACTTGGAACCTCTCAAAAAAGGAGTTATAGCAAAACTGACATACCTTGTTGAATTCTGGCTTATTCTAGAGAGCGAAATTGTAGAGCATGCCCCGCACAAAATATTTGTTGTATGGATATGAAAATTTTACATATACTATTATAGACTTTATTCTAACCAATACATTTGGTCTTACTAAATTTGGATCTTTTATGAATAATTTATGACGTTTTTACTTGAAACACATGTTTTAGACTAGTTTTAGGACTAGCCACAAACCCTATTTTCCACGATGTGTAACTCCAATAATACAACAATCCACATGCTGAAATTTGTATCACAGCTACTTGGATATGTTTCCTCAATGGCCTCCCAATTTCACAGTCTAAATCTATCTAGAAAAAACGGTATTGTGAAAATGGTGAGATGACCTGTAAATAACATACCTTAGAAAGCATCATCAAACAAATTTATCCTCCCTTGAATTTCGGCCTTATTTACTTCACCTTCCCTCTGAAATTCGGTTTAGATATCCTTTGGTTACCTCATTCACTTGTAGATATTCAATATTCTCAAGTGTGATTCAAATGAGAGAGCCTTTCCTCTTATTTATACTTTCATGTGGTTTCCTCAAGGGGTTACCTTTTAACCATCTTAACCCACTTTCCTTATTTTAGGGTTAAACCACTTGTCCACTTAATAATTTGTCCATTAAATTTATTTTTTATCCACTTTGAATTATAGTACACTCATCACTTCACTTTATTATTTACCTTCTAAAATCTCTTAAACCACTTTGACTACTTTGACCTTTTGGGGCTTCTAGATGACTCATGAGGGTTCTCCAGCTTCACATGGACATAACTCTCTAACCGTGAGGAGTTATGTGACATTCCACATACCACCAGAAATGAAATGACATTTACTATCCATATAGAATATTCTTACCTACAAATATATAAAAAATAATACCATTATCCATCAAATAAACTTGGGTCCATTATCCAAACCTTTCTCCAACTTCACATGGCCATAACTCTCTAATCGTGAGGAGCTATGTGACGTTCCACATATAACTGGAAATGGCATGAAATGTACTATCCATTTGGAATAGTCTTACCTACAAATATATCAAAACTCATACCATTATCCATCAAACAAACTTGGGTCCATTACCCAAATGTTTGTGCTACCGAAAGTTGCTACCGAACTTTCTTCAAGGGTTGACATCAATGATAACTAACCCAAATAATCAACAATATCACTCTTTAGCATTGATGGAAACACTCTAATGCAATACTGAATTCATATCACTCATGCTCCCCCTGTGACCATCGCTCCCCCTGGAACCATGCCTTTGTTCTCTTTCTCCAAGCATTTACCTTTGCATCTAATAATTCTTTCTCCCTTTGTCATCAATGAAAAATGTATCTTTCCATCCGGGGCTAATCCCCCTAGTTGAATTGTCCTTGGGGATACTCCCCCTGATTGAACTCTTCCTGAAACTGATCTTCCAACCTGATTTGTCCTCTTTATGGTGCTTCCTCGTGTAAATCTAAGACATATAAGATAAGCATTCATTTTGGATTAGAAATTAATTCGAGTCTTTGGCATAGATACTCAGAGGCTTCCCATGGAGCAGTTTTGTAAAGATGGATGCCACTTGTTCTTTTGTTCCCACATATTCAACTCTAATGTTATTCTCTGTAATCTGTTCCCGTAGAAAGTGATACTTGATTGGAATGTGATTCGTCTTGGAGTGCATCACCGAGTTCTTTGAGATATTGATGGCGCTTGTATTATCACAATAGATTGGAATGGGATCATCATACTCAACTTGTATATATGTCAGAGTTTGTTTCATCCATAGAACTTGTGTACAACATCTTGCTGCTGCAATATACTCTACCCCGGTTGTAGATAAGGATATTGATGATTTTTTCTTGCTTATCCATGATACTAAACACTCACCTAAGTAAAACATTTCTCCACTGGTGCTTCGTCGGTCATCAATGCAACCTGCCCAATTTGCATCCGTGTAGGCAATAAGTGATAGATCCTTTCCTTTTGGATACCATAATCGAAACTCTTTTGTTCCTTTGAGATATCTATACATGTTATTCCTTTGGTGCTGCTTGAAATTATGCCACCTGTCCAATTGCTTGCATTACATTTGGTCTGGATGTTGTCACATATAGTAAACTACCAATCATTGACCTGTATTGCCTCTGGTCTATAAACTTTGAATCATCATCTTTTCTCAACTTGCAACTGGTTTTCATAAGAGTGGTAACTAGTTTGCAATCTTCCATTCCAAACCTCTTTAGCATTTCTCTAATATACTTAGTTTGAGAAATAAAAATTCCTTGGTTGCTTTGACATATCTAAAGAACCAGAAAGAAGGATAGTTCTCCAAGTAATGACATTTCAAATTCATTCTGCATATCCTTTGCAATTTTATGGCTTAACCTATCATTAGTACTTCCAAAAACAATATCATCAACATAAATTTCAATTATTAAAATACTACCTTGAGTTACCTTGACGTAGAGGTTGTTGTCTGCGCTTCCTTTCCATAGTTCGTAGGGAGTTTTGTCATTGTTGTTTCTGATCATTAATCTGTTTTGAATGTGACCTGGTGTATGCACTGCATGTGTCCAAAAAATATATGTCAATTTGGAATCCATTAGCATTGTTTGATCCATTTCCTGTGTAATTATCATCTATTATGAAAATATTCTTTTGTCTCTGAACCACTCTCTGAACCAATCTATGAATCCATGCTCTTGTCCACTGTCATATATCTGTCCAAACCTTCTAAGTGTTCTTACAAATCCATCTCTGTCCATACTGTTCAAGACTCTACTTGCGCAACTGTCCATAATGCTGACCCATTTATCACTATACTATCATGAAGTCTTGATTAATATATCAAATTGTACTTTTGTTAACTGACTTCTCTAGATCTGTCTTCTCAAAATATGCAAGATGCTCGAAGGATGGTTATTTGGTCTGTCATAGCTATCGCATATACTCCCCCTGTCTAATATTCATATTACCTGGGAGTTTCTAAGATGGATGGCTCAGAACAATTCCCTCTCTCATGTGTATTCATCATCATCTTTATTGGTAGATTCATCATCATCTTCATTGGTAGACTCATCATCTCTCTGAGATTTGACTTCTTTCTTTCTGTCTGTGGATTCATCTTTCACTACAATGCCTGCAAGTACAATCTCTTAAACCTGTTCCTTATTTACCTGTCCTTCTTTTCTTTTAGTTATTTTCCAAACCTTTATGTATCTGACATCTTTCTTTTTCTTTGTAGAATTTTCTTCATCTCATTTTATAGCCAATCTTTCGATCTCTGGTACCTGGTCTTTGTTCACCTGTTCTTCCTATTTTCTTATCCATACTTTCTTATATCTGATATCCGTGTTCTCTTTTATGGAAGTATTGATCATGCTTCTACAATCACTAGCTATATGTCCATAGTTATGACATTTGTAACATTCAATGTTACATGGGGCCACATAGGCACTTCTTGCTTGAACATTTCTTTTATAATCCCTACAATCTGCAACCTTATGTCCAAAATTAGTACAATAAAAAAAATGACCATAAAAGAAATTTGCATACCTGGGAGTGAATGATCTTCTTTGCGGTGTAGTCCTTCTAAATTTCTGCCTTGACTGATCATGATCATGATTGAATCTTCTTTGTGGATTGAACATGGATGGTCTTCTTGAAGATGTATCTTCAATAATTTTCTTAGATTTTGGTTGACCATGATTCTTTCCTTTGAGTACTTCTGCATAACTCTTTCTATTTTCTTCATTCTTCTTTTCTAGCAACCTAGAGTTCTTTTCTTCATTCCCTATAACCGATGTGGATGTTTCTGTCTCTTCAAGGTTCTTGTTCAGCTTGTCGATTTTACTTCTTAATGTGACAACTTCTTCTTCAAGCTTCTCAACCTCTTCTTCTTTCTTTATTATCTGAGACTTCATGACTTCTTCTGTTCTTTTCACTTCACCAAGCTGAATTTTTAATGTGATTATTTCTTCTTCAAGTCCTTTCTCTTCTTGACCAAACTCCACCTCAAGTTGGTTTATATCGTTAGTTCTTTCCTTAATATGATATGTCAATATCTTCTCTCTCATTTCTGCTTCTTCCTTTAGTGCTGCTATGTTGGCTACCAAATAATACTTTTGATATTCAAGATTTTCTTCGATATTTCTGGCTTCTTCTATTTGAGTCTTAAGTTCTCAATGACTTGTTGGGCTTCTTAAAAAATGTGAACATTTACCTTTTGTTTCATCAGTTCTTTCTTGAGTGACTTATTTTCTTCTCTTAGCTCATCTAAATCACTAGTTAATTCTGCTTCATAATTGTCTTCCTTTTCAATTAGTTTTTCTTTCTCATTTCCTTCATGGAATTCTATTTCAAGATGTTTGCATTTTTCACAATTAAAGAAAAACAACATACCTCTGGTGATTATGTACTTTTCATCTTCTGAATCTGTTTGACATGGTGAACACAATTCTTCTTGATCTGTATCTACATATTCTTTGGCATTTTCTGAATCTGCGATGGGTGAAGAATATATGTCATGTAACTTATCCCAAAGTTATTTGGCTGATGAACATTTACCAACCTTTTATCTTACCAGATTAGGTAATCCTTCCCAGATGAAATCCATTGCTATTTTTTCATTCTTCTTCAATTCCTACTTGGCTGCAGTATTTTCCCTTTTTGAACTATCATATCCTATAACAACTAATAGCTAAATATAATGTCCCCGTGTCTGTAAAAATACTTTCTTCCTTTTGCTCCAAATCTCATACTTTAAACCATTATAACCATTAAACATTGGTACTCCATTCTCAGAATAATCTATGATCTCCTTTCAGTGGTTAAACTATTTCCTGGAGGAATCGGCTCTGAAACCAATTGTTGGATTACTGAGAGGGGGGGTGAATCAGTAATAGAGAAATTTAATCATTTCTCACCATAAAATGCAAGTGTTATATCAATTTAGCATTATCATCTAATAGTTTCAGAGTAAATAACCAATGAAAAAATGAGCAATCATACACAACACCAATTTTTTACGTGGAAACCCAAAGTGGGAGAAAACCACAAAATTCTTTTTCTTATATGTCTTTAAGAATTACATTCATTGGAAGCACCAACTTCCTTTGTTTTCCAGCTACAATTGGAAGGAGTCCCAAACCCCCTAGTTTCTTAGGCTACAACCTGAGGGAAGATCCAACTCCCCAATTCTTTGGCTACAACTAGAAGGAGGCTCCAACCCCCCATGTTCTCCGGCTACAACTGGAAGGTGACTACAACCACCTATCCTTTCCCTGTCCAATTGCCCTGAAATAAAAGTAGAATGATGGAACCACTGTCACACTATCACTATGAGATACACTGTTGTAACAACCTGTACCACTGACCTACAACCAACCAACCTGTAACAACAACCTTACATCAACCTATACCTCAACCTGTAATAAACTTGTACCATAAACAAGTCCATCAACCATGCACCAACCTGTACCAAACAACCTGTAATCAACCTATACCATAAACAAGTGCATCAACCATGCACCAACCTGTACCTCAACCTATACCATGAACAAGTGCATCAACCATGCAATAAATTGTCATAACAGCCTGTCCAAAAAACCTATCACCACAACCTGTCTCATCAATCTTATCAACCAAATCATATCTACTCACCTATATACAAGAAAACTCTTAAAGATGTGCATCAACCAAGCATAATACAACAACTCATAATCATCACCAATATCAATATGTGCTTCTAATAATATACCAATACAAGTATGTTACATCATCCATAAACCATGTGTCAAAAATACTACTAACAAGTGCCTCCAACCATGTACCAAGTATGTACCAATCATGTATCAACTACTCATCAACTATGACTGATCAAGATGTACCAACATCATCAACTATACACCTCATGTATGTGCCAATTCATCAAATAATTGTCTCAACCATGTACCCAGAATGTACCTCAACCAAAATCCCTCATCAATTTCATCATCCAAATCTTATTTGTATCTCTGTAATAGACCTGGTGTATATGATCACATATCTGCAAACCTTTCTTAACTTTAACAACATGAGACTAGCATTTTCATCAAACTTTACTTTAGTCTCACATGATTAATTTTGGATTAGTAAAAAACCCTAACTTGCAATAATCATAACTATGTACCTGTAATGAATAAAGATCTGAAAATGGTACACAATGTTCTTCAGTGTCTTTTATGCAATTCCTCCATATTTCACTACTTGGAACCTCTCAGAAAAGGAGTTATAGAAAAAATGACATACCTTGTTCAATTCTGGCTTATTCTAGAGAGAAAACTGGTAGAGCATGCCCCACACAGAATATTTGTTGTATGGATCTGAAAATTGTACACAAAATACTATATATTGTACTCTAATTAATATATTTTTTCTTACTGAATTTGGATCTATTATGAAGAAGTTATGACATTTTTACCCAAAACACCTGTTTTAGACTAGTTTAAGGACTAGCCACAAACCCTATTTATCCACAGCATGTAAGTCAAAAAATACAACGACCCACAAGATGAAATTTGTATCACAACTACTTGGATATGTTTCCTCAATGTCCTCCCAATTTAATAGTCTGAATCATTCTATAAAAAATGTTATTGTGAAAATGGTGAGATGACCTGTAAATAACATACCTTAGAAAACATCATCAAAAGAATTTATCCTCCCTTGAATTTCGTCCTTCTTTACTTTACCTTCCCTCGGAAATTAGGCTTATATATCCTTTGGTTACCTTAGTCACTTGTAGATATTCAATATTCTGAAGTGGGATTCAAATGAGAGAGCCTTTCCTCTTATTTATACTTTCATGGAGCTTGCTCAAGGGGTTACCTTTTAACCATATTAACCCACTTTCCTTATTTTAGGGTTAACCCACTTCTAACCACTTGTCCACTTAGTAATTTCTCAATTAGATTTATTTTGTATCCACTTTGAATTATAGTACACTCATCACTTCACTTTATTATTTACCTTCTAAATTTTTTTAAACCACTTTGACTGCTTTGACCTTTTGGGGCTTCTAGATGACTCATGAGGGTTCTCCAACTTCACATGGCCATAACTCTATAACCGTGAGGAGTTATGTGACGTTCCACATACCAACAGAAATGGCATGAAATGTACTATCCATATAGAATATTATTACCTACAAATATATCAAAACTCATACCATTATCCATCAAATAAACTTGGGTCCATTACCCAAACCTTTCTCCAACCTCACATGGCCATAACTCTCTAACCGTGAGGAGTTATGTGACGTTCCACATACCACCGGAAATGTAATGACATGTAATATCCATATGGAATAGTATTACCTACAAATATACAAAAAATCATACCAGTATCCATCAAACAAACTTGGGTCCATTACCCGAATGTTTGTGCTACCAGAATTTGCTACCGGACTTTCTTCAAGGGTTGACATCAATGACAACAAACCCAAATAATCAACACTTCTTGCTGAAACTCTTGTGCGGTGTTTTTCACAAAGTGTTGGGTCATCCTGATGAGCCTGATCAGATTCAACACGTGTTCTTCTAGAAATTTGTTTTTCACCTGAGTTATATTTTCAATCTTTACCTTTATAATTCCCCTGAATTCCTCCACTTCAACTATTCTTATTGTGGCAGGTGCTACCTTGTCGATGGGGGGCATAAAATTCATTTAAAATTTCTCCATGAGATCATCTTAGCTACTACATAACTTATTGCATGCAGTAGTTGTTGCTTCTTGGACATTTTGAATATATTTCAAGAAAGGTTTCCAAGTGTTGAAGAAAACTTGATGCCTGATTTTTTCCTTTCTTGTATACAATGGTAGTGTAGTCGGGGGTGCTTCATACAATTCTTTCCATTTTAGAATTTGATCGAAGGCATCATTCATCTCCTGCTGTTTTTCTTGAATTTCAATTATTATGTCCTGCAACCTTAACTGATCACCTTGGTTAGCCTGCATATCATTGAGCAGACATAGGAATTATATTTTCTTGGATATGAGTTTCTCATTTAGCTCCAATTCCTTGGATTTAACAATTTCCGCAACGAGAATTGAGCTCTTTCTCTCTTCTAGATATTTTTCGAGTTTTTTTTCCTTTTTCGTACTAGCCCCACGATCTGGATTTTTTTTCTCAATGAGCCCCTTGTATTGAGTTAATTATGCCTGTATCTTGGCAGCTTCTCCAGAGTGTTCCCTTTTTAGTTGTTATATCTCATCACCAAATTTTAGTTTCATACATTCTAATTCTCTGGCATGGGTGTCCTATTGGGTCTATTCCCTTCTCTCAAACTCTGCATTCATCTCATATTTTTTCATTTGCAATGCTTTATTCAATTTTTTTGTGTTGAGTGTTTCAGACGCTCTTGTGATTCTCTCAAATTATGAGGTGAGATCATATTTCACAGTCTTCAATTCTGACTCCATTTTTGTGATTTTGTTTCGGGCTGTGCCTAAGGAGTTGGTCACCTCAAGAACATATGAGGCATTCAATCCTACAAAGGCATGAAGGGCAGAAGTTTCTTGAACAAAATTATCTTCTGGGTCAGGCCCAAATTTCCACTCCAAAACTCTTCATGTAGATGATCTGGACTTGGTTGATTCTCCCCTTTTTCTCTTGTTTGATCTCTTCTCAATGCTTTTTGTTCTGTCATCATAATAATAATCTCCAATGGCCACTATAGTTCCTTCAAAATTCAGAACTTGTGAAGAGAAGGTGGATTCACCTAGGATCAAATTGAGGGGAGTGTATTTCTGGAGTGGGATGTTCATAATGCCTAGATTGGGTGTTGATGGAATACTTGGGGTCTTCCTCAATTATTGTGATTTATGTCGTTTCAATTACTCTTCTTCTTTCCCTTTAGCTTCGACTTCTTCATTTAGTCGTTTGGCCTCTGCCTCATCAATCGACCTTCTAGCTTCTACCTCATCAGCTAGTCTCTTAACCTCTTCTTCAACTTTATTATTTTGGAGGGCGACCTACTCTACTTTGATATCATTTTCCCTTTTGATTATTTCCTCCTCAGCTATCTTTTTCTAGTACTCTTCCTCAACTTGTAGTCTTTTTTTCTCTAACGTTTCTTCCTTCTTGATTTTTTATTGTTCTTTAGTGTTCAATTTGTCCCTCTATTCTTGCAACAGTATTTGAAACCGGTCCATTGTAACCCTCTTCCTTACCTCTTTCTCAGAATCCAGTTCTTTTTTGGCATCATCATTAGGTAGTTTATGTAAAACTACTTCATAGAAAATAAGCCCTTCAAGTATGTCTTCCTCAAAATCAACTACATGTATGTTAGGATGGGTGAGACCAACATATATGACATGGCCAACAACAAGTTCATGTTAGTCATGAAATTTTGTCTCTCCAAGGAATAGACATACATCTTATAGGAGTTCAACTTTTTTTTTTTGGCATGGGGGCCATTAGACAGGGTGTAACTTCCTATGTGAATGGGAAAAAAAGGCCATAATTTTTTTCTACTGCTTATGAGAAGAGAGGTGATCCCTATTCTCGTGGTTTGATAGGCGATTTCTCTTATTAGGATACAATATGGGACAAAGTAAGGTAAAATATGTGGGGCCCCAGTGGAACCATACACCCTAATGTAAGAGTAGTATTTTCTCAGGTCCCAGTCTGCTACCCCTTTCATTCTATTACAGGCTTCGATGGAAATTTTGTGCCTAGGGAAACCAAAAAGTACAATATAGAGATGGGCGAGGAAGTAGTTATAGATGTCATAAAAATATATTTTGTAATTTATGCTCCATAATTCAGAGCAATACACATGTACAGGGTGTTGGTACTGGTCCCAGTTCCACCCTAGATCAATAAATTGTATAGAGGAACATATGGCATCAATCAAGTAGGATAACATATAAAAATAGGGCTTCCTCATATGTGCAATGTTTTTGGTATGGAGGCATATGTTGAAAGTCAAGATATCTTCCGAATTGAACATGGGCCAATGGTAGCCAATCTATTTGAAAGTGTATGTTTTTTTCCTTGCCATACACCCAATTCAACATAACGACCAACATTTTGTATGGTGCTTTGAATTCTTGTGTGGGGACCAGTTTCTGTCCTTGCTTGAGAGACTTGTCTTCATCTACCCACCAATGTTTCATCAATTTAATTGGGCCTTTGTTACTTTGAGAGAAACCTTTTAAGAATGGCTCATTGAGAGCACATGCAGGTGTGGGTAAGTGATATCTCATGTTGATATCTTCAGGCCTTAGGGATGCTACTCGCCTTCCTTGTTTTCTTATGATCGTTGTAGTTCTTGGGTCGAACTTCTTAAAGCACCGTTGGGATAATTTATTGTAAGGAAAAAGGGGCGGTTGAGAAACAACTAGATGAAAGTCACTTTTCTGTATGTTCTGGTATATCTCCAAGTTTTCGTCTTCTAGAGGAAAATCCCCAGTGTTGAAAATCCTGTATATTTTGTTGTATCTAAGGATTTGGTATTCAACAGTGTGATGGGTATTATTCACCAGAACCTTTGCTTGATGAGAAGAATTTTCAAGAATAGAGGTTGATTGAAAGTATACAGAGCCCTTGGGCCTCCTAGTATTTTGACTTGCCATAATGAAATGTTGTCTGTGTCCTGTATCACTGGAATTAAAACATGAGTTAATCCCCAGAAAACAATGAAGCAACTGTAAAGAGACATGTACTGTTATAAAAGTGAAATACTTACAATTCAATCAAAAAAAATGATTTCCAAGTATTATAGAGCTAATTGGAGCAAGGCAGAGTGCTTTACCAACTTACAGAGGGAGATAGAGTGAAAATGAGGGTTTAGGGTAATTTCATATGTATTAAATCACTCCAAATGTGTAATAAATCACATGTGTATGAGTAATGTTTCAAAATCCAAGCGTGATCCACATATTGGGGTCGAAACGAAAGTTTAAATTTGAAAAAATGGTCGTCAAAGTCTCTTCCATTGGAATGGGGAAAGTTCATGAGTTATTTGCACTCTGATGGAAAGGGATCAAAGACTATTCCTTATCCCTCTTGGGTTTGCGTGTCAACATAGTAGGATCATAGTCGTGGTGATAGATGGGGTTGTTCAGAGTCATCTCATCGGAGGTGATCGGTACTCATGTTAAGGTATACTTCGATGGGAGGGGATCGAAGGTATATTCCCCTTTTAACATGATTTTTCTTGCCGACCGCAGAGAATTGAAAGTGTTTCAAGGTAAATCATCATAATTTATGATTTGCAGTCCAATAGACCCTGAAGATGTTAGAACCTTGACGAAGGAGGTATCGAAATAATATTCCCTTTTTAACATGGGTTTGTTTGCTGACCCCAAAGTGTTATTAATACTTTAATGCTTTTTATCGTAGTTTATAATTCGAAGTTTGAAAGACCTAGAAAATGATAGGACCCCAAAAGAGATGGTATCAAAGGTACTTTCTCTTTATCACAAAGTGAGTTGTCTCAAAAGACAAGAAGAAATCTTGCTAGGAAAGGTTCGTTAAAAGGGTTGGTGGCTGTTGTGTTGACTTGGTGGCTTTAGTGCTTGATTGTTTACCTCAAACCAACAATTAGTTGCCATGTAGCACACTAAAGAATACATTGTATGCCCAGGCTATTGAAGTATATGAGTCGAAGTCAAAACTTATCCATGATGGGAAATACTCTGACAAAGATGATTCCAACATAATCCTTTTCAATTTGGAAATCGGAAAGGTTTCTGTCGGAATATTATCAGTGTAAGAGTTATTTTAATCCTGTATCAGACTTAGGCGAAAAAGGTGCACATGTGAGGTTCCTTGAGCGGATTAATTTGATGACAGGGTTCATGTGCCTGAGGGAAGTTAAGGAAACAATGGATTTTCAGGAAGGAGGGTTGATTAACGTAGAAAGGAGGCCATTGTTGACTACAATTTGTGGATAGAAATGAAAGGAAAAACTCATAGACTATATTAATAATAGTAACAACTTCTCCATATCAACACCTTTTCAATAAAGTAAAAATATAGTACCTTGTAAAAATATCTAGAATAGGGGAACCCATTTTTAAATAAAAAATGTGTTGTTGTGGGGGAGCCACATTACAATGCTAAGGAGATTCTAACAAAAACAAGATAAGAAAGGAGATAATAGATCATGACATTACAAAAAGGCACGAGGCAACATTACTCTGTATAAGAGTCAATGTGATCGAAAGAGGTGACACATTCTTATCCAGGATTGTTACAAGCATGAATGCAATGCATTGCAACTCAAAGTTAGGGGAGGCATGGGAGGTGAAATGCATTTTTCTATGATTATCATGGTCATGAAGGCATCATACATTAGTTAAGGAAATAGTGTGAGTCCCATGTGACATACATTAATATGGAGGGCATGAGCATAAGAGATGGCATATACTAATCCAAAACCATCACGAGGATGAAGGTGACATATGGTGACTTGGAGTTAGTATGAGCATAAGAGGTGACATACACTGGTCTAGGGTTATTGTGGTCATGGAGGAAGTATGCATTAGCTGACATAAAGTGAGTCCCATGAAACATGAAATAATATTGAGAGAAAGAGCACAATATGTGACATCCATTAATATAGAGTCATCACAAGTATGAAGGTGACATGTAATAACCTAGAGTCAGTGCAAGCATGTGATACAACATACATCAACATTGAGTTGATGCAAGCACAAGAGCTAGCATACATTGACATGGGGTCAATTTGATCCATATTTTATGATAAGAACGAAATGAATACAGATTATTAAAATATGCTTAACACAAAATAACAGAGATATAGTAAAACCAGTTTTCTATTCAATAAGGAAATAAGATGAAACTGTAAAATGCAATGGAAAACAAGCTTGTTGGAATGGTGGTGGATTATCTCTAAGAAGAGATGTGACGACTGCGCTCATTCACAAGAAGATGGTTATAATGAGGCTTTGAAGGCCTTTTACAATAAAACAGGAATGTCAAAAGACCTATACATCC
The DNA here is from genome assembly GCA_009831015.1 of Picea engelmannii. Lineage (NCBI taxonomy): Eukaryota > Viridiplantae > Streptophyta > Pinopsida > Pinales > Pinaceae > Picea > Picea engelmannii. The sequence goes on along the minus strand of ML804928.1, from coordinate 265,199 downwards.
AAAAACCTAACCCTAGGAGATGAAGCGCCAAAAGTCATGTGGGCCTCGTTTGGGTAAGTCAGTACATCAACTTCCCGGGGTTGTAAGTTTTGCATACGATCTCTGTTTGACGCGCTCAATACCTCATTAGAAATATCTATTCGAGGAATACAACTTTTGTGTGAGAAACATCAAAGGAACTTCCATTTTTCTCCCTTTTTTCCCAAAAAACATTGTTTAGGGCCTCAAAATGGCTCCAAAAGTTTCAAGACTCAAAAAACTGCTAAAAATAGTAAATTACCAAAATTGCCAGAAAACTGTTTTGAGCTAGTTGGAAAAGGTGGGTGGCCACCGATATCCACCTGGATCAATCCTCCCTCCTTAGGAAGCAATGGTATCCATTGCGTTGAGTTCCCTCATTAGATGAGGAAATTTCTACTGAATTTGGCCCCGGGTGAGCCACTTGCTTTGGTGCAGGAGCTGCCCTGCTTTGACGACTCAATAAAGCTAGATCCTTTGTTGTCGAGTGCCCTTGATCTGTGTGTCTACAATCTGATCACTATATTCCTGTTGTATGTAGTTGGGGTTGATCTCTATTGGTGTCAGCTGTTCTGCTACTTCTGAGGTGTCCAATAATGGTGGGAAATAAGGCCGAAGGAGATCCACGTTGAACACTAGGTGCAAGCCAAGGAAAGGAGGAATGTTGAGCTCAAAATTCTTATCCCCCAAAACCTTTGTGATGGTGTACGACCCATAACGGAGTGGGAGAAGCTTCTGATGGGGCCCTGTAAGGCATTCTTTCTACAATTGCAACCAAACTTTGTCGCCCACCTGAAACTTATGTGGTACCTGATGTTGATCATGGAACTACTTGTACTTGTCATTGGACTTTTGTAGGATATCTTGAACCTATTGGAGGATGTGTTGCATCTGCTCAATGAACCGGGTGGCTTTGTCAGCTTCAGTTGGAGCAAGAGATGAGTCGGTCAAGGTGACCGCAAGGGGAAGTGCAACATCTATGGGATCCAATGGTTGGAATCCCAACCCCACCTGAAAGGGGTTGTGGCCGATTGAGCTATGCAGGTCTCGGTTGTAGCTATGCTAGACATATGGAAGACTCTCTTCCCATGTGAGAGGGTGATTGGAATTATACATGCGCAGGATATGCACAATCATTCGATTTAAAACCTCCATTTGACCATCTGTCTGGGGGTGGAAGGCTGTGGATTTGGTGAGCTTGGTGTCCAACAGTGACCAGAGGCTCGACCAAAATGTGATAAGAAATCGACTGTCCCGATCTGAGACAATGGTTTGTGGGATTCCAAAATGTACCTAGACTAGTTCAAAGAAGATCTTAGCAATGGCCTCTGCTGTGATGCTCTTCGTGTAGGTAACCAGAATCACCATCTTATAAAAGCGATCAACAACCATAAAAACACAGTCATTTCCCCACTTGGTGGATGGAAGGCCCGACATGTAGTCCATTGAGATGGATTCCCATGTCCTATCAGGAGTAGGAAGAGGGGTGTACAGGCCTTGTTTCTTAGTGGTCGGTTTGTCAATAGTGCAGGCAGTGCAGGACCTGATATACTTGCTAACCTCCTGTCGAAGTTTCGGCTAGTAGAAATGTTTCTGTAGCATCTCCACCATATTTTTGACGCCGAAGTGTCCTGCCACCCGATTGTAGTGGGCTTCCCAGCTAATCTTCGCTCACTCGCTTGCTGGAATGCATATATGGCCTAGATGACATAAAAAACCATCCCGGAGATGGAAATTATCGACAATTGTGTTTGCACCCAACATTTGGTAGGTGGTGGTGAAGTATGGGTCTATCTCATAGAGCTGGGGCCATCCAGAGGTCTCATGGCCACAATAGTCTAGCACTGTGGTGAGTGCCGCGACTGGCGGTTTGCTGAGGCAATCAATGACACGGTTGGTGCTTCTTTTTTTATACTTGATGTTGAGGTGGAATTTCTATAAGTATGTGGACCACTTTTTATGGCGATCATTCTATGATTTTCCTTGTGTCTGCATAAACTACAGTGGCTTATGATCAGTGTGGATGACTATCTCCTTTCCAAGACCGTAATGTCTCCATTGGCGGCAGGCTTTCACAATGGAGTACATTTCTTTGTAGTAAGTAGGGTACTTACAGAAAACATCTAATAGTGTCTCACTGTGATAGGCCACGAGGTGGCCGTGCTGAGTGAGAACAATGCCCACAACATAGTCTGAAATATATGTCTCGATCTCGAAGGGTTGTTGCAGGTCTGGTAGTGAAAGTACTGGGGCTAAGCACAAGTGTTTCTTCAAATCATTGAATGCTTGTTGTTGGGACTGCCCCCACACAAATTTCGCCTTACCACCACCCCTGGTTATTTGGCTGAGGGCCCATGCAATATGGGAGAATCCCAACATGAACCTATGGTATAAATTGGCAAGGCCCAAGAAGCTCCAAATCTTAATGAGTGTGGTTGGGGCTGTCTAGTCACAGATGACTTGGATATTGGTTGGATCCATATGTACGCCATGTTTATCAAAGATGTAGCCCAAGTAATGGACCATGTCCATGCCGAAGGAGCATTTTTCCAAGTTGGCGTATATCTTGTGCTGCCATAGGGTGTGCATAACCTATTGAATATGCTGCAAGTGTTCTGCCCAAGTCTTGCTGTAAATGAGAATGTCATCCAGATACACCACTACAAGAGTATTGGTGAATGGTCACAGGATGTCATCCATCATCCTCATGAAAGTGGCTAGAGCATTTGTCAAACCAAAGGGCATGACCAACCATTAAAAAAGTCCTTCCTTTGAATTGAAGGAAGTCTTCCATACATTTGTCTGTTTTATCGGGACCTGGTGGTTAGACAGACTTCAGATCAATCTTACTGAATTATTTTCCCCCCATGAGTTGATCAAGGAGGTCGTCGATTCGGGGAATCAGATATTGGTTTCTGATTGTGATTTTATTCAGATCCTCGTAATCAATGTAGAGTCTCTAGGTTCCATCTTTCTTCTGTACTAGCATGATTGGGCTCCCACAAGGTGATGAGCTAGGATAGATGTGCCCCTTGTGGAGAAGTTCTTGGATCCGTCACTTGATCTCCTCATTCTCTAATAGAGAGTGGTGATAGATTGGCCCATTGGGCAGCGATGCACCGGGGGTCAGATCGATGGGGTTCTTGACCTAATAGTGCAGAGGTACCCTGGTAGGTGAGGAGAAGATATCCGAGTATTCTTCCACGACCTTATCTACTTGTTTCTGCTATGTGGAGAGGTCGGCCGCAGAGACCCTAGATGTGGCTGTGATCTTTCTCTCATTCTAAGAGTGAATCACGAAGAAGACAAACTTCCCCATCTGAGATATGACTTTCCTGCTTTTCTTAGCAGAGATCAAGGAAATAACACTAGGTGGGACTGCCTCGGGTATCATGTACAATTTCCTGTTCAAAGTAATAATAACACTACGAGGCCTAGACTCGTATGTAGCATGATGTTTCCATATATAAGGTTGGCCCAAAATAACATCACAAAATTCGAGAGGAGCAACATCACACAATACCTCTTCTTTGAAGGGCTTGATGTCATACGACAACTGACACTATTGGCTGACTCAGAGATCGCTTCCTTGGCAGAGCCATCCAATGGGGTAGGGTTGTGGGTGCAGCATTGTTGGCAAGGCCAACTACTTGATGACCTCCACTGAGATGAGGTTCTTCTGGCTACCACTATCAACAATGAAGTGCAACGGGGTGCCTTTTACCCACATCTATGAATGGAAGAGGCACTCTCCTTCTTCTGGCTAATCTGGTTTACCAGGATGGAGATTCGTGGTAGCAACGGTGGCACTGGGTTCTATGTCAATGATTTGTCTTCCCCTTTCTGGTTCTAACTCAGAGTCAGAACCTGCATCTGATTCATAGGATTTCACCTTGGCCACCAACGACTGCTTTGAGCCACAGTCAACAGTGTTACGCCAAGGGATTTTATGGAAGTCGCACCACTTCTTGGTATCTTTCTTTGTCTTTCTAGTGTCCTTCTTTGCTTGCGGCTTGGACTAGTTGTCTTGATACTTTCCATATTTTCTCTGTCCTTTGTTCTATGGGTTGGGGCCTCCCTTTTCTGGCTTTTGCTGTGAGGGGTTCCTAGGCCTAAATTGCCGCGTCTTTTGTTTGAGCTTCTTCTCGATTTTGATGGCATATGGGTAGGTCGCGCCCAAGGATGAGATGTCCAGAAATTTGATTTCAGTCTAGATGTACCTATGCATAGCACCGTGATACTTGAGCACCATATGTTGCTCTGAATCTTTGATACCCAAATTGGTGCGTAAGGTATGGAAGATATTTGTGAACTCTGACACTGCTTGGTCTCTTTCTTTCTTTAGTGTGGTCCATTTGGTATACAAGTCGTCATAACTTCCGACGAGGTAGTATTTTTCCTTAATAGCATCCCTGAAGGATTACCAAGTGGTTGTGACTGTAAATAATGAGGGTTCCTCTATTTCCTTTTTCTCATAGAAAGTTTCCCACCAATCTTTGACACGGGGAACGACTTTGAGGAGTGCAAAAATAATCTTTTCTCTATTCAAAAAGTTATGGAAAAAAAAATACCCTTCTAGTAGATTCAACCACTTGTCTACAACATCTGCGTCTATATGACCTTCAAATATAGGAATATCAAAGTTGATTTGTACCTTGAAGGGGGCGATGCCTCCGCTCGATGAAGATATGTCACCTGTTGGTAGTTGCAGAAGGATTTGCACGAAACTATTCATCATCTCATTCCTCTGTTGTGTGAGGGCTTCCTCAAGCAATATTTTGAAAGGATCTCATGTCCTGTTATCTTTCGTTTCTTTTTCCATGAGAGGTCACTTGGGTGTGCGAGAGATTTTGTCCTCAATAGAAACAAGCTCGAGACACAATTCTTTGTACTCCGACCTCTTTGGGGACACACATTAAGATGACAAGGAGAAAATAACTCTAATACCACTGATCTAGATTTTATGAGCAGAACGAAATGAATACAGATTATTAAAAGATGCTTAACACAAAATAACAAAGATACTGTAAAACTGGTTTTCTATTCAATAAGGAAATAAGTTGAAACTGTAAAATGCAGCGAAAAACAAGCTTGCTGGAATGGTGGCGGCTTATCTCTGAGAAGAGATGTGACGACTGCGCTCATTCGCAAGAAGATGGTTACAATGAGGCTCTGAAGGTCTTTTAAAATAAAACAGGAATGTCCAAAACCCTAGACATCCAAAAACCTAACCCTAGGAGATGAAGCGCCAAAAGTCACGTGGGGCCCGTTTGGGTAAGTCAGTACATCAACTTCTCGGGGTCATAACGTTTGCATACGATCTCTGTTTGATGCGCTCAATACCTCGTTAGAAATATCTATCCGAGAAATACAACTTTTGTGTGAGAAACATCAAAGGAACTTCCATGTTGCTCCGTGTTTTCCCAAAAAATGTCGTTTAGGGCCTCAAAACGACTTCAAAAGTTTTAGGACGCGAAAAAATGCTAAAAATAGTAAATTACCAAAATTGCTAGAAAACTGTTTTGAAGCAGTTGGAAAAGGTGGGTGGCCACCAGTATCCACCTGGAACACAATGTGATCATAGAGGATATCAATGCCAATGATATACTAACAATTTTAAGGGAGGTAAAGGAGGATATGGTACTACCACAAAAGGGGCTCCATAGTTGCAAGCTACAAAATGGACCAATTGATGGGGACATCTTGGGAGAAAGACCAAAGAAGTGATAGTTGATCCTATCTTAGGAGAGGTCATATTTAATAGGATAAGACATGAGATAATGGCCTAGAGGGGACCCATCCATAGATAATGCAACCAAATTAAATAGGAGAAAAGGGGTCGCAAGGAAGAGTAGGGGTGAGGCTTACCCCAAGCCTTCAAGGGACCAAGGAAGGATGAGTGGGATGTGAAAGAGGATGGGAAATTGGGAGAGGGAGAAGACTAGAGAGAAACTAAGGAATCCTAGGTGCTACCAAAGTAGGAGGTGGTTAAGAAGACAGTGGGAAATCCAAGCAAGCCCCACAAATTTCGTATCAATAATAAGGGTTCATTTAAATTGATAAAACCATGTCAAAATATGGGACCCTTTATAGGTTAGAAAATGTTTCCTTGAGTTATCGATGGAAATCTTGGGAAGGAGAAAGATAGGAGAGGAACACAATGAAGGGGAGGTGAATCCTGGAAGATTGGGGTAGGCATGAGGGGAAGGGAAAAGAAGGATGAAGTGTTATGATCCTTAACCAAGTTGAATCACAAAAGTGATATCAGAAATACTCCACACTTTATTAATATCAGAACCCTTAGGGTAGGGAAACACCTTACAAAGATCCTTTTATAGAAGGAATCCAATCCTATTCACTTACCTCTTAAAGTAGGGTGACCTCTCAATGAGCTAAGCTCCAAATAAAATATTCTTCCACTCCCTTCCATAAGGAGGAATCCATCCTTATTTATATCTAACAAGAGAACCCTAATCACAAAAACCTCTTAACTACCTAGTGGACCAACTTCTTTAATGAGGCTACATTACATTTCCTTAATACTAAATACCATAGTGGGTCTTATTTAATAATAACAAACATAGTGGACTTAGTCCACCTTACATTGAATGGCCTTCACTATTATTAATCCAATGGGATCTTCGGCCTGCCTCTGTAAATAAGGATACTTCAACATTCCAATTAGTACTTTCACATGGGACACCGACTATTTCAACTTTGTAATTGGCACTCGTACATGGGACCCATGTTTATTGTGAATATTCTTGGACTACTACAACATGATTTCTACCACTTGTACATGGGCCCATATTTCATGACCTACTTCAAAATTTTAATCAATACTCATCTATGGGACCCTGTTTTATGGTTGTACCTCCTCACAACAAGCATTGAGGTCAACATGTTTTGAAGGGCGGTGGAGTAATGTGGTGCCAAATGACTCAGTAAAGTAATAATAGTGGATGTCATTCATTGTAAGCTGGACTAGGTCCACTATGCTTGTTATTATTAAATAAGGTACACTATGCATAGAGGGGCTTTCGCAGTGCAACACATTAGATATCATTTTCGGGATTAACTGCATAGTGTAAGTCATTAATCTATGACCCATATCCATGAGTATTAGTCACAATTGACCAATAATTCTAAGCTGGACTAGGTCCCTTGATATGTAACTGTTCCTTGAGAATCCATTCTAACTCTCCTTGACATGTGGCAACCTCCCAACAAGGCAAATATCAAAACCATAACCGCTACAGGAAATTAGTACACAGGGCCATTGTGGAGAGTATGTAGCGCCTACTTCTATATCCAATATCTCTCAAACCAAAACACATTTTGAAAAATTGAGAGATTTTTTTGTTATTTGGAATGTTATGAACAAAAACCTCCTCCAGTTTTCAAAAATACATCCTCAACTGCTCATAACCTAAGTTTTAAATTAGTGACTCAAAACTGGCAGAATAACTTTGCACAATTTAGCCTCTGCCAGAATATTACGCAGCATCTGTAGGTAGCGCCTGACTGTGTTGCACCTGTATTCAACCTTTGTTCTCTATGAAATATTACGGAGCACATTTACGTAGTGCCAATTACCCTGCATCTGCATAAATCCATAGGTGATTTTGAAGCTTGGAACCTTGTGAGAGTGTTTTCAATGCTTGTTCTTGACACTTGGCACCTCATCCAATCTTGTGCTAACATAGGCTCCATGGGGGATAGAGTCCTCCCTGTGAGGCTCTAAGAACTCTTGTAGTTTCAGTGCCTTATCCTTTGGGCATGTGGAGTCATGCTCTGCTGCATCGTGTTGAAGACAACATACTAACAACTTATATTGCTCTACTTTCAAACATAAATCAAACACACATGCTCTTGATGGAGCTTATTTATGTACAAAGCCTAAGCTAACTGACTTTTACAATGGGCTAGGTGAAGGAAAACTTCCACCAAATCCATTCAAGAAACTTGCTGACATGAGTCTTTATAATGCCAATGATTGATAGCAGACAAGAGGAATATGACAATGGTTTGAAAACATTTCCTATATCTCCTCTGACTGTTGCTGACACAATAAAGTTTACAGGTTCCAAAAAATTTGAGAAATACAACTCCATATACACCCCTACAGGGTCATGAAGATGGTGATAAAACACATGATATTGATAGCATATTTCTTTTTCCACTTCAAGTTGCTTACTGTAAACTACGGGTACAAGTGGAAGAAGGATTGACATTGGTGGTTGTTGATCCATTGATGACTGTTGATTTACTTCTGGCTGTGTATAAATGATCTCTTCATGTGCCTCAACTAAGGGCTGCTCCTGGTCAAGTATTCATGTTATGTCTTCTATGACAAGGCCAACCTATGCATCATACTCTTTGTCTTCATAGTGATCAAATATAGGATAAGCTTGTTGATCATTATCACTAGAATATTAATAAAAAACAGATTGCCCTTCATACACATGGTTTTTATTAAGACAGGGTTGTTCATTTGTTGGTGATGGATAAGAGATTAGGTTTATATGAAAATCCCTTTCAACACCTCCATAGAATTTACAAGGATCAATACCATAATCATCATATACAAGAATAATGCTAAGAGGTTCCAAACAAATCATAGAAAAAATATGTTCATCACCATCACTGTTATTTCCATTAAAAATAGGTTGTCCATAACAAACCTTTGACTCTTGATATTATGAATGCCTTGTTTCAGGATGCTCTCCAACAATAGTGTATTCACTACCAAAGTGTTTGTTAACAACAAGTTTCTCTTGGTCAATGCTTGAGATAGTGGTTTCCTCAGAGGAAAGGTTGTCAAAGATACATACTTTGAGGACCAAATCATCCACTATCTTTTCTGCATAGGGAGAACAAATAAAATCTGCCTCATGTTCATAACTGACATGATGCTGACTTTGAATCCTACCACAAGCTCAGAGGTTCTCCTCCACTTCCTCGTCATCCATGAATAATTGTTATAAAGATGTAGATTTTCTTTCCTTAAGATACAAAACAAGGTCATAATATTGAGACATTATGTAATACACCATGGCAACAGTCTCAAAAGGCTTAATTTCTAGGGGTAGGGTGCAATACAAGCTATAAAACCTTCAATTAAAAGCAGACAAAACTTCATTTTTTCCCCTTCTCAAAGTAGTGAATTCATGTAGGTATTGATACAGTGATTTGCTCTCTCCCCAATATTTAAAGAAGGTGTCATATAGTTCATCCCATGAACCAATGGAAGCAACTTTCATATTTTTGAACCACAAGGCAACATCTCCAATCAAAGATTTAGAGAAAAGCCTCATGATAATATCTTCATGCAATATTTCCAGATTATCAATGAAGTCTTGAAAGGCTGAAAGATGCTCTTCTCTTGTAGTATTATCTTTTCCAAAAAAAGTTGGTATGTAATCGACAAATCCGAGAGGGTAAGGATGAAGAAAGGATGACATCTTTAGAGGTCCAAACATATTTCCCCTAACCTTAAATTGGAAGTCAGTGGGTTGCTGAACACTAGAAGGTTGTTGGTAAAAGTCAGAGGAGTTGGCAGCCTGAACTGAATCAATTTTATTATCTGTAAAAGGACAATAATCATTTGGTGCATGCTGAATTTCAACAGGCTGGTTATTAATAGCAGAGGGAAAGGTAGAGGGTAATAAATCAACTTTGAAATCTGGAGAAGGGAGAGGATCATAAAGTTCAGACTGATTAAAAAAGTGTTTATGAACATCATCTTCTTCAGGTGTTTGAAGTGGATGGATATCCTTAACATCGATGACATGGGAAGGGAGTAAATCTGCTTGTTTGAAAGAGGAATATGCAAGATCAGGCTGGTGGTATTTAGAGTATACAAAGCATATTATGATTCTCCTAATGTGTACAGGGAAATCCAAAAAAGAATAAAGGATAAAGAGCACAAGTTACAGAAAGAAATTCAGAACTTGATACTTGAACTTGCCTCTGCCTTCCATTTCTGTCCAAGATTGTTCCCCCAATAGAGTCTTCCAACAGGTTCGTCTTCATGGAGTCGTCAAGTAGATGATTACAGTCAATCTTCTGTATCCCTCTCTTGTCTACCATCAAGATATGGAACTGTGTCGTTCTTCCCAGTGAGCTCTTCAATTTGCTCAAATCCTTCCCCGACAACAACGCCATTTATGTTATCAATCCAAAAGTCACCCTAGACTGTAATTAGGTGAGGTTGGTAACATCAAAGATTACGAAAAGAAAGTTGATTTTTGAAATTATGAGAGAGGTAGGGCTAAAAGCTACTTGCTTGACTTGACAAATCATATGAATCTATCACAACAAATCATCTTCCATATGTAGAAAAACAGATCATCCAAAAGAGATGTTTAGACCTTCAAGGCTTTCAGGTGGAAGACTTTTATGAGAAAACATAGAACTGCAAACAGAAAGACATGAAAATCCTTTTCAAGCATACTATTTGTACAGTAGAAGAAGAATCGTAATCTGAAAATCCTTTTCGAAAGAGATTTAGCAACACAAAAGGTAGACGATCTCAAAGGATCCTCCTAAGAATCCCTCTCACACTTTCTGTTGAAGAAGAACAAAGAATAAGAGTCAAAACAAAGAAAAACATAGCTAAACATCACTCTCTTCTGCAAATGAATTCTTAACATAGAAAATGATAAGACAGGCCATCTTCAAATTAATTCTGTCAAAGTACAAGAACAGAGCCTTTAGGCCTCTCTTGGCTCATCAATCCTCTCTTCAAGAGATATCTCCCTCTTTAAATAGAAAATAGAATCCAAATAAACTAAGGAGGTCGAATCCCATCTCCTTCATTGGATTCTAATCCTTGGAGATAGGTGGCAACAGTCAAAGAGACAAAAATCCAACAAACTGCTGATTTTTAGGAATTCGTTGGAAGTCATTAATGAAATGTCTCCACCTCATTGCATGAGGCCTTTGCTGGAGATAAATATTAGGTGCATGTGTCCCTTGATATCTAACTGATCCTTGAGAATCCATTTGAACTCTCCTTGACATGTGGCAACATCCCAACAAAGTGAATATCAAAATCGTGACCTCTACAGGAAATTAGTACGCAACGCCACTGTGCAGAGTACACAGTGCCTACTTATATATCCAATATCTCTCAAACAAAAACACATTTTGAAAAACCGAGAGAGGTTTTTGTTATTTAGAATGTTATGAACAAAAACCTCCTCCAGTTTTCAAAAATACATCCTCAACTATTCATAACCCAAGTTTTAAATTAGTGACTCAAAACTGGCAGAATAACTCTGCACAATTTAGCCTCTGCCAGAATATTACACAACGCCTATAGGTAGCGCCTGACTGTGTTGCACTTGTATGAAGATTCTGTTCTCTGTGAAATATTATGCAGCGCATTTACATAGTGCCACTTACCCTACGTCTACATAAATCCATAGGTGATTTTGAAACTTGGAACCTTGTGAGAGTGTTTTCAATGCTTGTTCTTGACACTTGGCACCTCAACTAATCTTGTGCTAAAAATTATGATTAGGATTCCCTTGTTAGTTGTAAATAAAGGCCTTCAGGGCCTAATTGAGGCCACTTGATAGATGTTGTCAATTGAGGCACCCAATAGAGGTTTCCAATGGAGCTAATCTTAAAACTTTAAAAAATAACCTACTTATACATATCTTGGTTCATAGTCGTATGTGTTAATGAAATGTCATTTTTTGGGGTTCTTTTCTTTATGATATTTATCTATGGATTATAACTTTGAGTAGCAAGCATCAAGTTCGGGGGCATTGACATCACAACAAAGAATGAATTGGCAACCACTTGTTGTAGATCATTTGATTTTCTATCCGCCTACGAAATTAGATCTGGAATTGTGTTGCATGATCTCAAGAGAGGGGTCATTGTATATGTCCCACCATTTCTATACGATGATTTCAACTGACAAGCATGGAATTGGAATTGTGGAGACATGGTTGTTGGAAGATACATAGGAAATTTCCTAGTCTAGAAAAGGCCCCAGTGGAATGGTTGGAAAGTTGGAATGTGTTTTTGAAACTCTAAATCAAGCTAGATTGCTTTCAAATTTAAGGATAGAGAATTAATTCTTCCACATGTACAAATTATGTATTTTTAGTGTATAGTGTATATTTTATGACAATGGATTAGAAAAAAAGTTGCTCCTTTCATTCTTTTAGAGTATTATGGAGTGACCAAAACCAAATTGTCCATTGTTTTAATGAAGTCGATATGTTACACTAAGAGCAGGGGATTATTTTTCTTCAATTTGTCAACAATGGAAGGAAATTTCTCCCCATCCTTCATAATGAGGAAAGAGGTTTAAACACTAAGTATGACTATCGGGGTACATATCAAAGAGAGGGAGGGAGACAGAGAGGGCATCAAAGTGCATATGTAAAATTTTAGCCACTAGGTGCATGTGGCATCACAACCACAACTTTCTCTTTGTTCTCTTTGAATTCACAAAGACATTAGGTGTAGCTTTGATTTCATGGATATGGAAATTTCAATCCCACAAATAAGATAATATACCTAAAATATACCCCAAACAACCCATAGAAGATTGTTAAAACAATGCTAGTTCCATTTCATATGTTTGAATTGACATTTTTTTAGTAGGAATACTATTTAAGAAGGAGTTTAGAAGTTTGAAAATTTATAGCTTAGCAATGGTGTTATAGATTAAATCATTTTCCCATAAAAGTTGCATTACCATCCCATCTGTTATAAGCAAAATCTGTCCGTAGGGATGGATTCGACCTATCCGACTGTGAAGCCGGTTACAGCCCCTTTGGTAGCTCGGCACAAGGCAGAGACTACCCGCACCTCAGGTGGTCCTTCGCCTGAGGCGGTAAATAAGGGGAAGAAGAAAGGTGAAAGACTTACAAGAAGTCGCTCTCAGGACCACCCACCCTGGGTGTTATCCTTCCTTAGCTTCCTGGATGACTGAAATAGCCTGGGGGGTGAAAATTATAAACAATGGGATGAAAATGAGCTTGCTGATTTTTAGGACAGCGAACTAAATAAAGTGAACAACGAGCTGTTCACTTCCTTAAAGTGTTGGAAACTGTCCCAGAATGGGTCACCGGGGTAAACCGGTATCCTGGGTAAATAACCAATGAATACTTTAAGCAAATGGGTATGAAACAAGGGTGAAAAGGGGGTTTAAAAGCTATAGTCAAGTACCTTTAAATGGCTGTAAATTACAAACAACAAGCTGTTCAAAGCTTTCAAAGCAAGGAAACAAGCCCAAAATGGCTCAATACCCCCCGGGGTGACCCGGGAAGTGATCCTGGAAGATTGTTAAGTCAAAAAAGGGCGGTAAAAGTGGATGAACAACTTTGTAACAAGCTGTTATAGCTATGATATAACATAAAGTATACACAACTTCAGTTTTGATTTGTGAATGGAAAAGGTGGACTGATGAAAGGTTGACTTTAAAATATTTTATTGATCAATTTTTGTTTTTTATCACATGCCTTGGCCACCACACTGTTTTGAAGGTTATCTCGATCAGGCAAACACATCCCGGAATTGTGCCAACCAGTATATGAAGAGTAGTCATAGCAGTCCACGGTGGTTAGGTTGAAGAGTGCCCCATGCAGTTCAGAGAAGTAGGGATTAACCACTTCTTGTCACTAGCGCTTTCGGGCTCTTAAAGCCGCTTGGATGGAAGAAGGATACCTGCGAAAAGGAAGAGGCTCAGGACCCCCCTAAAGAGGGTTTTTGCTGAGCTTACCTAAGCAGAGTAGTATTCCAACCGAGCTAAGCTAATCAACTCCTTGAC
>ML804928.1:210500-227875 GCA_009831015.1 Picea engelmannii | reverse complement strand
ACAGGTCTCTAGGTGGTCCCCAACCGCTTGAGAGAAACAAAATGGGTGACCGGATGTATCCTTGCAGGCAAACAACAAAATTTTAGTATTTATGTATGGAAAAAACTGAAATAAACATAACAGAAATTTACATATAAGAAGTACATAACAACCAACTAAGATGGTTGTCCCGTGGGGGGAAATTGACCAAAATGATCCACTTTCCTGTTTGGGACAGCAAGGTTAATGGTAAGAAAACATAACAAAAACATACATGAATGAAAGATAAAGCAAACAAGTATGGACAACCAGCTATGAGGTCTATTTAAGGGTTCTCCTAAGGGGCCCTAGGACTCCCAGCCACTACCTAAGGCTGAAAACAATTGAATACTTCAGAAAATATACACTAAAACACATTAACAAATTAAACCAAGTTGTTAGAACATGATAGTGAGCAAGTTAAACCCAAGGAAGCAACAACAAACACCTAGCTAACCAATCCCTCCTGGAGATAGATAACATATCAAGCATTTACCCCTACCCCTCAACCCTTAACCAACAAATGACACATCCAACAACTAAAATTCAACAAGTACACACACACACAAAGAGTCTTATAAATTTCAGCAGAGCTTTGTTACTATATTCATCCTCTCCTTTTTACAATGCCAACCCTCTTATTTGTAAAGGAGAGGTGAAGGCTTAGGGTTAGGTCACAAGACACTTGTCACTTTTGGAAAAGTGACAAGTGGACCAACCCTAAAGTACTTTTGTCTTTTTACAAAAAGTAAACTTATCTAAAAAGGGAACCTTATCCAAAAAAGGGAATCTTATCCAAAAGGGGATCAAATCAGATTTGACTTGACCCTTCAATTACATAATAATTACAATCCAAAAGTAAATCATACGAAAGTTTATATTACAAAAAGTCATTTTTCATAAAATGACAAAGCTTGATATGCCACATCATCATTTGTCTTGGGATTTGTGCCATCCCAAATGCTCTTTGACTGTTGCCATGTTTTACAGCTGTAGGTGATGTGTTTTAGGATAGTATCCGTCCATCCATGGCTGTCGGATTCACTGGAATGAAGGCCCAAAGTGTAGGGAATTGCTGAGTTTCTTTGGAGGGAAAGGGGACTTCGGGCTTTGGTCATTGTAAGTAAGGAAATTCCCGCTGTTCAGGCACTCTTCAGACCTAGTTATGCCCCCCCTTTGCTGCCTATAAGTTTCTTGTGAGCTGGTTAAAACATGGCCTTGATTTGGGCTTGTTTCGGCAAGAGGACCTCTTGGACATGAACTTTGATAGGATCTTCCTCTATAACAAACAGTCCCAAATCTATTCTTTACTATTTCCATGCTGTAGCTCTGTCCACTACCTTTCTGCTACCTTTCGTTTGGCGCAAATCCGACTCCGGATGAGTGAGATATGGCCTCGGGAAGGTATGCGGATGGAGCCGACCAATGGACTGATCAGGGAAAATATTTGGAATTGGGGTGAGATTCTGGGTTAGACACCATAATTGACAGGCTTCTATAGGCCTGTATACCTGTAGCTGAAGTGGGTTTCTTTCACCGGGCCCAATTTGACCTCGGAGGCCCCCAATTAGGCCTCTTTCTGATGCATGCTTGTAGGGCCGAACTGAGTACCTGTCGCTCTGGGACATGTCATTGAAAATATGGGTAGAATTTGTTGAGGTGAATGGCATGGGTGTATTTTAGACTTCATCCCGGTCATTTTGACTATTTACGGGCGAAAATCCACCTCCGTACCGGGAAGTTATGCAATTAAGAAGTCCAGTGACCCTTGGGGGGGGGAATTAAATTATATTCTATAGTTAAATTATATAAAATAAAATTTGTTAATAAATTTTATAACTTTATTATTATTTTTAATAATAATTTCATTTCATATATATATATATAACATATATTAATAAAAATATATATTAAATATATATAAAAAATAAAACAAAATTAAAATTAAATAAAATTAAAAAATTCAAATCACAAAATTTAAATTATATTAAAAATTGAACTATACAATAATCTAAAATTTTAAAAATTAAAATGAAATATGGAAAAACCCCCTCCCGAGCCTTCACCCTTGGTCGCATGGGTGACCAGGGTGTGGCTTTACCAAGCGCCCACGGCAGTTGGAGGAGCGGAGGTGGTGAGGGCGACCGAGGGGAGAAATCTTGTGCACGCTGAGGGAGGTGAGGCCGAGGTGGGAAGGGAGGTGTAAAGGAAAGGGGGTAGTGGCGGCGGTGGTGGTTGGTAAAGGGCGTGGGGAGGCTGTGGGAGAGGTGGTTGGTGGTGGCTGTAGCTGGTGCACAGTGGTGGGCGTGGGAATGCAACGCACAGAGGGGAGATGCGGTGGTGGGGAAGGGATTTGCGCGCGGGGAGAGGGAGGAGAGAGAAGAAGGGTGGTGCGGTGGCTGTGTGGAGGGCACGCGCACAGGGTAAAGGAGTTTGGGAGTGTGTTTCAATGGAGGAGGAAAGGGAAATGGTGGTAGGCGAAGGAGAAGGAGGAGGTGGCTGAGGGGTACCGCGCACAGTGGAGTGGAGTGAACGCGCGCAGAGGTAAAGGAAAATGGGGTTGAAGCTCAAGCTGCATGTAGAGGGGTGGTGATGGTGGCGCCCAGGTGGTGGATGGGCGACCAGCCACCCAAATACATAATTTTTTTTGAAAACTATAGCCAAGTGGGTTTTTGGAAACCAAAATGGGCAGGAGGTTTCAGGTTCAAAACCCCTGCCCTCCATTAGAACTTCTGGGGAGCTGTTTTTGAGATTTCTGGGCAAAGGAAAAGGGGAGGACTGGGGTTCAAATCCCAGCGCTTCCTAGTGACATGCCCAGGCCTGCAACCTCCAATAGATAGATTTATAATTTAAAATTTTAAAGGAGCCATGGAGGCTTGGGCAAGATGCCCAAGAGGGGTTCGAATCCCCTCTCCTTTGCATCTTTCACACATACAATCTGAATGAACTCAACAACTAGCAAAAACTAATTCTGAACCAACAACTATTACCACACTTGAAACAGGCAAATAAATCCCAATTTTGAAATAAAAATTGCAACTTCTCCATGCAAGACCAACAAAATTTTCCATGGTTCTTTTTTGAAAATGAATGACGGGTTACCTGGTCAATGGCTTGGAGATGGCAGCATGGAAACTGGCTGACCTCTGCTGAGATTCTCTTGCTGTCCAAACCTTGATCTGCTGCCATGATTGTCGTTGCAGAGCTCTCCCCCCTCTGGACAAATTGCCAAAATGGCTTGAGAGAGAGGAGAAGGGAGGTTTTTTTTTTTTTTTTTAATTTTCCAAAAAAAACCAATTTTCCCCATTTTGCATGAGGCTACGTGCCCATTCCCCAAATTTCCAATTTTTCTGAAAATGTTTAATAAAACATTTTATTAATTTTTTAATATTTTTGGAATTTTGTGAAAGTCAAAGTTTGACTTTGACTTTGACTTTGACTCTACTGCAGCTAACTCAGCCCAAAAATGTTGACTGGAGAGACGAAGTCGGAATCAGACGCAAGTCACATCGTTCGAAAGGTATTGACAAGTACATCATGAATATGTCATCACCAACTTGAGATAATGCCACCTCAGCCTTCAAATTCGGCCCGGAACAGTGGCCACTTAAAAACCCCTGACTTGTTGGTGGGGCCACATGACACCTAATCTTGCAAAAGTTGCCAAATCGTCATACGATATCCAATCGAGGCAAATGAGGTACCGTCGAAAAGGTATCGACGAGTAATTCGACGGGGTGACAATATAATTTTGTTCCAGGGTCATTTATGACTGTCTTAGCTGTTATGAAACCCTGTCATGTGAGTTGGTGGACCCCTTTTTGCCTAAAATTATTGGCCAACTTGTGACAGCTCTAACCAGGCCATCTGGAGTCGTAATGAGGAAAATAAGATGTTTTTGGAAAGGTGTCTAAGTCTATTATAGCGTGGCATCACTGAATATCTGATTTATAACACTTTACCCACCAATTTTAAATCATGAAGCACTGCAACCAATTTGATGTCCAAAAGTGGTCATAAACTTGTGAAGGCTCGTTGTTACCAACCGGGGGTCGAAACCAAGCACGAGATATACCGTTGGAAAGGTCTCACACTGACCTACACCATGTATGGGTTTGATTTTCCCTTTGATACCATAATCTGAACAGAATCAGACCAGGAAGCCACAGATATTGGTTTTGTCCATTCGGGTGACGTTAACTTTGCATGCCTCATATGGGTCATACTGACTCAGAATCAAGCTCATGATTGCTCGTTGAAAAGCTTGTCCCGATCCCTACCACTTGGAAGTGTTGTATTCCCTGAATCAAATAGCCTTGGCATGAGGAATAAATGTCATGGGAAGGTCCACAAATCCCTGAAAGCAACCAACTGATACTCTTTCAAGGGCAAAGGCCATAGTAACTATGACCCTCGCCACTGCCTTTGACTGGAACCATAGCATAAAGGGGCGTTTATGGAAAAGTAACTGTGTAAAACACCATGTTGAACCCAAAGCAGATTTTTGGGTCAACACCATCCCATCCCATGCTATAAAATAATTTCCCTATCATTTTGGTTTTGTCATTGAATAAGATTGGTTAAGAAAGAAAGGGGATGCACTTGTATTACCGACTTCTCCACATGTTTCAAATGTTCTCACTTACTAAGCCATTGGAAAACCATGATGAAATTCTCTTGAAATCATAAGGAACATACTTGTCTAATTTGTGGCTCAACATTCCCTTGGCATGGGGAACACTTGTTCCTTATTACTCTAGTCTGCCACAATTGTCAAAGTGATGGATCATTCAATGGGTACTGATTATATGGAAAAAACAATGTAAGTTAAAAGGATCTTGCTTGTGTTTCCAAATAGTCCTCAAACTATCTTTGCACTATGATTATACCATTTGTCATTTGTCTTTTTCACTAAAACCATGGCTACTCCTACATATGGTAAGAGCCTCACATGTCACAAAGATGAATGCCTTCCACACTAATCATCATAGGAAGAAGGAAAATTATTTGATTATGTTGAATGGGTACCTTCAAGCCATGTGTTTGATACCTACCCCTGTCCATATTTGTCAAACACTGAGAAGCTATTAAGCATAGAAAATAAAAGACAAGTTTATCAAGTTTCTTAGACACATTGGAAGGAGGAAGAATACCATTTTTTTTCATTTGCACAACACTGTATATAGTTGTAATATCCCAAATTTTACTCCTAGAATTATTTATAATTAAATAATTATACACTTTTCATGATTACTTTATAACTCAACTTCAATAACTCGATGGGTCAAATATACCATGGTACTATTAATATTGTATGTCTTTTTTTTTAAAGTTAATAAAGATTGAGATCAAGATCAGTTGAGCTTGAGAACCTATAGGGGCTATGATACCACAAGAGGGGAAAGGTGAGGGGGCTTAAGGGGGTTTTATGTCTAAAAAATCTACCTTATTATACCTTGAACCCTCACCCATTTAAAATTTGAAATTCAAAGCTAAAAAGGGATTAAGAGGAGTGGAGGAAACAAATTCTTCAATCTAAGCCACAACTCCTAAAATCTAGCAAGTTGTCTCCCCTACATTCTTGGAACAAGGAAAAAAAGTTGAGTTTGAATTCTCTTTCCCTCATGCATGAGGAAAATTCAAATGGGGAGAAGGAGGTTATTAGTAAAATTCGTGAAAGAGAGTTTTGGGAGATTAAACATGGGAAAAATGGAGCCAAACTCAAGATAGACCATTCAACCATGAATTGAAGCTTGTAGACCTTGAGGAAAATCCAAGAAACTATGGAGAATGTTGTTGAAACTTGAGATAACAACCTGGACCTTCTACGCACACACTAAACAACATGAGAAGGAGTAATTTCTGAGGCACTAGACAACAGAGAAGGAGGCGCTCCTTGTGTTGTGTGGGGAAAGTATGTGGGTGTCTTAGTGATACTCCGTCATCAAGAAACATGTAGTAGAAAACATTGGTTTGAATATGAATTTCATAGTTATGCCATGTCTTCTTCGCCATGGTGGTATCATAGCCCGAGTTGGGTGGAAATCACTTGCTTAGTTGGTTGTTGGTATACAAATTTATCAACAGATAAGTTTTAAAATCTTTGTTTTGGTTTAAATGTTGTTTTTTAATTATGTCAAAGCGTATCTCTGCTCTGTGTATAAAATTCATGTGTTTTTACTATGAGTGAAATTTTGTGTGCTTCTGCTCTGCGTGTAAAATTGAAGTTCTAAAATTTTAAATCTTTGGTTACCCACATCAATGTCAGATGATCGATTGTGGTTACAGGTCTCATACATATTTGTTCATTTCTCACTACTATTCTACATGAGAATCATAGAGATAGTCAAAACTTGAGAATTATGTATTACAAATATTTGCATCTCAACCTAGTGGGTTTCAACATGGAATGGTTGTTTTGAGTTTTAGAAACTCTATGATAACTTTACTATTGTGTGAGGATTGTATTAGTAAGTTTAGAAAACTGAGACATTGATTTAATCATATTGCAATATGAAATAACATTTTGTTTCAAAGTTTTTATCTTAGCTCAGACTGCTTGCATATTTTCATTGTTTTTGTTTAGATGCATCTAAATGGAAGCTATTTATTCTGTGTTAAATGACATGGCAAGGTCGGTCCTTGCTTCCACTGCAAGATATTTCTATCCTTATCACTTGAACTATATATTCATCTTCATTCAGCCTTATATCAACTACTCAACTACTCTTTTTCTCAACTTATAGTTAAAAAAATGTGAGTCTCAACTTGAGTGATATATATTCCAGTTGTCTAGTTGTCTTGGTGGGGGACCAGTGATATTACTCCTGCAATATACAAAAGGGGATATAACCGCAGATAAATAATGCTCAAAAACCATAGAGCCATAATTATGCAGGAATCAATGGTTTTATTGCCATTTTCATATTGAATTTTGATGTTGTGCCCAATTTTCATTGCTTATTTGGCCATGAATTATGTTGTTATTGTATACTTTATGAATCCATGAATGTTCAATATTTCTAGAATGTTTGAAGTAATATATCACAACAAATCAAAACCTTTTAATAAAGCTAAGGATTCTGTTATGTTATTTTTGTCTTCACCATTCTCTAAGAATATCTTAGCAGAGTCTCTCATTTGGGGTTAAAATGATTCCTACATAGTGTGATGGGCATGGATTTCCCTTTGATGCTCCATAGAATTGGTAATATGAATATTCTTTTGTACATGTCCAATCGATTGTGTTTGTTTGGATGGGTAATTTTGAATCTTGATGGGGTGAGTTTTGCTTGTTAAATATTTGGTATATCTCTTTGATTTAGTGACTCAAAATTTATTCACCATGAAGATCACCATTTCCCCTTTATCTGTGCGACCTCCACTCCCATTTTTATTTAGACATTTTAAGATAATTGTATCTTTTATCATAAATTTGATAGCACATATTAAAATGTTTCTTTGGGGAGGTCTCTTATCTCTAAATATTTTGTTATCTAGCAATCTGGATTTTCCATGATACCACCCTGGGAATGAGGTATGTGATTTCCTTAATCACTGGGGTGACTTTGGAGTCGATGGGATAGGAGTACTTCTTGGAAACCATTTTTTTCCTTGTATTTGGCCCAAATGTTGTAGGGATTCCAATTTTTGTGAGGATAAGCCTCAAAAGTAGTGTAGAAGTATGGAATTGTGCCCTTCAATATGCACTTTAAGAGTTGAGCCTATTTCCCATTAATTTCTATTAAGAAACAAAATGATCTACTTTTAATCCAACCTGTAGATAAGGTCATTGAAGTATCTATTTCTACATCTTCATATTGGGACCAACTCTGATTACATGAACGGATTTTAATTGCATGGTATTGATCTATTGAAGAATTTTAGTAAATCAATTGATTTGATATTATCTTGGGTCTCAAAATTTGTCCAAAGGAAGATAACCTTCATTTGAAGTAAATCCGTAACTGGTTTGGATATTTTTGGCTTAAAGGTTAAATTTGTAATTGTGAAACAATGAAGTTGTTTATGTATCCTATGTAGCCAAATATGCATAGTATTTCTTGTAGACATCAACGTGACATTGGGGAGCACAAATAGAATGAATGCCCTCTCTTTTGAAATACAAAAATGAAATCTAAAAGTTCCAATTAGTTCTACTCTAATAATTTTTGTGGATTGTCGACTCGTACAAGCTAAAACGATTATAATTTAAGATTGTAATGATTTGGTGCATGAATTTCAAAAGCATTGGATTGATCTTTGAATGTTCTATTAACTCTCGTATCTTGAGAGGAATTAACTAGATTGAATAACCACTTTTCAAAACAAGTCAGACCATATTATTAACTTGTCACGATGTTAGCTTCAACACTAATGCACTTTGTACCTAGCTATTTGGGAATCAAGGCTTCCTTTCTATAAGGAATTGTAATGTCCCCTTCCAATTGACTGTGACAAGGGATGACTTAATAGCCTATATGGCTCTTGTAGGACATAGTCAACAAAAAAAGGGAGTCACAAGGATTTATTTAGTGTCACTGGGTTAAAAGATGACAAAATCCTAAGGGGACATTAAATAAATAAATAAAAATTAATTACTAAAACATTAAAAAGTGATTTTTAATGTTTAAGTGAATATGGGAGGGAAAATAAGGTAAGGGTTTGATTTGGTAAAAAAGGGAAGGATACAGAAGGCTCAGAGGAAGAATAAAAGGAGGTATCGACCCTCACTTCATCATTATGATTTGACATCTTATTTGAAGTGGTCTCATAGCCAAGGTTTTCGTTATGATTTTGGGCAAAACCCTTCCCTTTCTAGCTTGGTTTCGATGGTGAGATATCCACCCTAGCTAGGAAAGAGGGAGGTTCATCCAGAATCTCCACTATATTTTCATCTTGTGGGTTCTTCTTTAGTTTGATGAGTTGCAGTAATCTACTTGACAATTGTGGAGTTTCATTTCTCATTTTACTTTAGCTTGGATATTTTGGTGATTTGGCTAGGAGGATCGTGGGCCATCTTGAGGGCCGATTCTTCTCTCATTATGTATGATCGTGGTAATCTAGTGAGGTCATGATTTTTTAGCAGGTCATTGGGGGTTTATTAAGGGGAATCAATCTCTTTTGTGATCAGGGTGTGGATACTAGAGGAGGCCACGATTGTATGGCAGGGTTGTGGAGAAAAGGAAGTGCCATGGTAATCCTTTAAAGGATTGAGCCACTCCCTTTCATCAGATCCGTGATATTTGGAAGGACGCAAGGGTCTCTTTCTGCAGATCCATAGAGAATAAGAGGGTCGTGGGAACTCTTTATGTGGGTCGAGAGGTTATTTACCTAAATTGTGGGGTTTGAGGTGGATCAAGTACCATATTTGTTGGACAATGAATGTCAAAGTGGGAAACAAGAAGTCGGGAAGGTTCTCTGAATAGTGGAAATTTTTTGAAGAAACATTGGCATCATTTTCTAGGTTCTACTTGGGTTCTATAGTGTTTGTTATAGCTGCTACAGAAACCTTTAGTTGATTTACTGTTGTTTTATTTTCCAGATTCACTCATAATAAAGAATTCCAATGTTTTTCCTTCCATTTGTGTGCTTGGTTTACATTTAATACACATTGCAAGATTTTTTTTGTAAAAAGTCTTCGATCAGATCTTGCATAAGAATATATGAGTATAAACTATTTGGCAATAATACAACACTATAGACACTTTAAATTGCACATTAAACCATAATATCCTAGCTCTCCCTACCTAGGGACATTATAGTGGTATCAGAGCTGGTGATCTTTCCAACCTATGATTTCTTGATCCATTGATGCTAAGGAAAACTAGAGGACGTGGGGGACAACGCATCCTAAGATACTAGACATCAAAAGAGGTAGAAGTAAAACGAGTTATAGGGGATCATACTGAGGATATAGTATTACAGCCGTTAGAAACCATATTCAATGGGAAACAACAAGTGGCTAGGTCGCAGGAACTATTAACACATCTAATGACATAATTCATGAATGACAACCAAAAAAATCTAAACCAAGGAGGGCTCAATGGGAATCATGTAGAAGGAAACCATAGAGGAGGAAAGGATTGTGCAAAGGTAATCAATACCTACATTCCATCACAGAGTATCATACAGACAGGTAGAAAAAAAGTACCTAGATCATTATTTCCACCATTCCTTGAGGAGCAACCTACAAGAGCACAGGAACAAAAAGAGTTGGCTGACAAGGTCAACACCTACTTTAGGAAGTTCAATTTCTAGAAGAAGGGGCCCAAGAATCCATGTATTACAATTTATACTGCAACCTTAGGATGACGAACAAGCCTAGGATGGGCCAAAGTCAAAAAAATTTTGATCTTCTGCACAAGTTGCGGAGGTTGACTATCTCATCTTTTGACGGATCTGAAAAGTGCATAGCCCAGGCATGAGTGCATAATTTGGACACCTACTTCCAACTTAATCTGATTAGAGAGGCTAAGGAAATTAAGTTTTCCACCCTACACTTGGATGGAGAATCTCATGAGTGGTGGTATCATGGGTTAGTGACGTTAAGGTATTCCAACATCACGTCATATAAGGACTTAACCCAAATACTAATGGACTGGTTTGATAAGAAGGATCTTGAGATTCACTTTAGGGAGTTGGAACAATTGAGGTAGATAGGTACACTAGAGGCTTATGTCATAGAGTTCCAATGGATGGCATTCTTGGTGAGTGGTATTTCTGAGCAGAGAGTAGTTATGCTATTCATGAAGGACTTGGCTAAGCCCTTGAGAGGTTTGGTGAAGGATTTTAGGCCAAAAACACTTCAAGAAGCTATCACGAAGACCCAAGATATGGAAGGCACAACCCCCAAGAAGACACCGACAAAAACCTTCATTCCATATAAAGGTCATGTGTCGAAGCCTCCCCAGAAGCCATGGACAAGATGGATGAGGAGACTCGAAGAGAAATAAGGAGGAATAATATTTTCTACATTTGAAAAGAGTCATGGGAACCGAGTCATCGATGTATGGGAAAAGCTAAGGTCCATTACATCGAGGTGATTTTTGACAAGGAGGATGATAGTGATTATGGGATAATTCACTTAAAAGACAGTGGAAAAGGAAGTGGTGAGCCACCAAACCTTGATATTTCAGAGTATGCGTCATTACAGGAGGGCGTCAAGGGAGTGACCATTTCCACACTTTCACAAATCCCCAAAAATTACACCTTCAATGTTAGGCATTTTGCAGGGGCAAAGAGTTACAACACTCATCAATGGTGGGGCCACCCATAACTTCATTAATGAAACACTTGTCACTGGGAGACACATCCATGCAGAGGAATTCGATGGATTCAACGTGGTAGTAGCATATGGGTACAACGTGACGTGTAATCAGAGGATCAGGGGATTTTATTTGACATTGGGAAACTATACATTGACCGATGAATTTTATGTCATGGATTTAGCAGACACCCATGTGGTGTTAGGAGTTTAGTGGATATACTCTTTGGGAGATATCCACATGAACTATCAGGACATGAGGATGGATTTCAGGGAAAAAAGTGGTCATCGAGTCATCCTAAGGGCTATGTTAACAAGTTCCCCCATGATCATGTCTAACCAAAGCATGGAGGCGCTTTTTATACATGGGGAAGTGGCTTGTGCAACAAAGTTATTTATCACCATGGAGAAGCGATCACAAGACTTCCAGCACTATCATATGGATATATAGGCATTGATTGAAAAGCATGTTAAGGCATTCAGACCCCTACCAAGAGGGAGGCCACCTCATGACAGGGGATTTGATCATGTCATTTAACTGGCGGAAGGGGGAAAACCTATGATCACCACACCATACAGGCACTCAAATAAGTTTAAGGAAGAGATTGAGAAGGCCATACAAGAGTTGTTGGAGATGGGAAACATCAGGCCTAGCTCTAGTCCCTTCACCACTTCAGTAGTAATGGTAAAGAAGAAGTGTGGCACGATGAGGATGTGGATTGATTATAGGGAACTAAACAAGAAGACCGCCGAGAACCAGTACCAAATACCCAAGATCGATGAGATGATAGACGAGATACATGGGGAAGTGTACTTCTCAAAGATTGATCTTTGATAAGGGTACCATCAGATCAGGGTTAGAGAGGAGGAAATCCATAAGATGAAATTCATATGTCACTATGAGCACTATGAGTTTCTAGTCATGCCCTTTAGGTTGACTAACACACCAACCACCTTCCAGTCATGTATGAACCATATCTTAAACAAGAAATTGAGGAAGTTCTTACTAGTATTATTTGAAGATCTATTGATCTACAAAAATACTGGGGAGGAACATTAGAGGCATGTAGATGAGATTCTTATCATTATGAAGGAGGAGTCATTGTTTTCCAAAGAGGAAAAATGCAAGTTTGGGATAACAAAGATCCTCTATTTTTGGCATGTGATTGGCGTCGAGGGAGTGAAGGTGCATCAGGAGAAGATCCAGATGATTTTAGATTGGCCCACCCCCAGATCACTTACATAGTTGCAAGGTTTCTTCAGGATATGAAACTATTACAAGTGTTTTTTTAAAGGATTTTCACAATTGGGTGCAACATTGATAGACCTCACCAAGAAGGGAGCATTCATATGGTTATAGGAAGCACACGAGACATTCGATAGGATGAAGAAGGTGATTATCACTTTCCCATTATTAGAACTTCCATATTTCTCACAACCATTTGTACTAGAGTGTGACGCATCAGGTGAGGGGATAGGGGCAATTTTGATGCTTAATCAGCACCCCATATCTTTCGAGAGAATGAATTTGATGGAGCTAGAGAAGATCTATCGTATTTATTGTTGATTTTTCAATAAGAAAGGTTAAGCATGAAGTTCGTTCCATTTTTAGTATTTAACCATAACCATTAATGTTGCAGCTACCAATATCACAAGAAGAAGCACGATGCACAAGAACACAAGAAGTATCCTGGGAAACCCTTCTCAACAAGGGAAGAAAACCCAACACAATATTTTGCTATATTATTCAAGAGAAACATCTTCACCACCAAGAAAACATAGCACACAAGAGGGTTCTCAAAACTTATAAGACTAGCGCCCAAGAGAGGTGCACACTTTTCCCAAGAAGGTGTACTTGCTGAAATTTCCAAACTCACATGAAAGATATGATTCCTCAATGGGAAATTTACCTTTACTTATACTAACCTGAACCTGCCAACATAAGTGTCTATTGGCACAACAAGGCCGACCTCACTAGCTTATAATATAATTAATATTAACCAGATTAATTATCTTTTTCATTATTTACCAGTCACATTAAGGCGGGGCGGACATGTACCCTTTACATTACAATTAGGGTTATAGGCAGGTCTGACTCTTGAACAATATAGAAAGGGATCTTATACACCCAATAGTGCTCATCCACTAGGGGCACATCCATAGGGATGTCCATATCTCTGGCTCACTGCATTACACAAAAGAACCACTTCTTCACTAGTGCTTAGCCACTAGGATCACGTTCACCTGTGCTCATCCACATGCATGTCCACTCAACAGATCTTCTTTCCCACTGAATTACACAGGAGAGTCATCTGGAGTTTCTCGTCAACTCTTCTACTCAAAAGAAGCTAATACATCATCTTCATTTATGTTCTCATGACGATGCACCCGACACTTTGGGATTTCACACGTACACCTTGTGCTCAGCCACAGACATGTCCAACTCTGTAGATCAACTTTCTCACTGTCTTACATAGGAGAATCATCTGGAGTTCTTCTCAACTCTTTGTATGGAGAAGGTCATCTCTATGTTCTATCTTTGTCTCAGATAGGAACCACACACCCTTCTCAGGGGATTTCTCTCAGGTTTGTAAGCTGGAGAATGTCTCACATAGCTACAATGATCCACATATCACAGGTTTGTAAGCTGGAGAATGTCTCACATAGCTGCAATCATCAACACTCCCTCTCACCTAGGGAGGCATTCTTCATCATGCCAAGTCTCACACGGATTTCATTTGAACTTTGTCTTGGCTGGAGTCATCAACACTCCCTCTCAACTAGGGAGGCATTTCTTCACCAAGTTAGTTTGGTGAAGATGTCTGCAATCTTCTCATGTGTAGGAAGGTACTGCATGTGTACGATTTTACTCAGCATCATACCTCTGATATAAGGATATTTCATCTCATCGTGTTTCGATCCATCAGGAAACACTGGGTTCTCAAGGAGCTTTACACATGGCTCTTGGTTATCATCATAGGATCCATCTCATGGTCAAGTAAATCTATGAGAAGCTTGTGAAGCCACATGGCTTCTCTCATTTGATGCTATATACTCTGCTTTTGTGGTACTCAAGGCCACATAGTTTTGTTTCCTGCTATATCAGGAAATCATGGAAAACTTCATGGTAAGACAACAACCAGATGTGCTCTTCCGCTCCATTGTACTTTTCTGCTCAATACGAATGGACATATCCTGCTAACTCAAGTTCACACTAGAGGCATATCTCAGGCTATATCCAACTATGCCTCGTATATATCTCAATACATGTTTTTTTTTTGTCTAGTGAGTTTGTCTCGGTTGACTCGTGAAATGACTAAGCACACTCAATGCATGGCATGAATCAAGTCTGGCGTTCACTAGATACATCAATGATCCAATCAGCTCTGGATCAATCTCGTATGAATCATCATCAATATTTTTCTTTAAATCCATCATGGTGGATTTTGCATTCTTTTCATATTGAACTTCTTTAATATTTTCACTGTATATTTTCCTTGACTCAGGAAAATCTCATCGGTCCTCTGCCATACTTCTTGTCCCAAGAAGTAGTGCATCATACTCATATTATTCATCTCTAATTCACAAGTCAAGGATTACTTGTATCCAACAACAAGGCTTTCTGAATAAGTCATCAAAATCAGGCTCTCGTCACCAAAACTGTAATAATATAGGTTTGGATCAACAACACTCTTGATGAAATCCAAAATCATCAAGAATCTATCTATATGATGTAGTTTCCAACTCATGGATGGTAGTATGGATGGAAGAGTAAAGGGTTTACTGGATCAAGTGTCTCATCATAGACAACTCCCTCTGTTTGTGAGAAAACTCTGGCTATAGATCTCTTTTTGTATTTCTCAACACTTCCATCATCTGCATGCGTGATCTTGTAGATTCACTTAGAAGTTACCATAGACTTCCCTTCTGGTACCTAAATAATATCTTATACATCATTCTTTAATATATACTGGTATTATTCTGTTATGGCATCTTTCCATACCTATTCTCTTGTTGCTTCTTTAAGACAAGGAGGCTCAACATCATTGAAGTGGCTCATGACTTGAAGGATAGCTCGAAAATCTCTTTTTCTTTCTCGGGATGTGCCTTGAGAGGCTTGTATGTTTCTCTGCCTCCTGCAGAGTGAGTCTAGGTATGCCTTTTATGCCCTACTATAATATCACTGAACATATCAACTGGAGAAATGATCAGGGGATCAAATTTTGCTCAAAAACTTCAAAGTGCTCAGAATCGCTTCAAATCGAATGAGAGCGTAGGCCTCGTCGTTGCGAACCCAACGCAACTCGTTTCGTCTCAAACAAACGTCGGGAGCGAGAGATATTGCGATCTGTTCGAATCATCAAACAGGTAAAAAAAGGGGATGCTGACTGTGCAGTCTGTACAATCCATACGGATGCTGATGTGGCATGACCATACACTGACGTGGTAGGGATCGTACATCTAGGTGGTAGGTGATGATGTGGCCTTCGTTTATTGGCAGACAGTTGGCATATGAGCATTTGACATGTGTCATTTTGGTGGCTAATGGTATGTTGACACGTGGCCCAATCCGTGGCCGCCACGTGTCACTTGTTTGGTTTAAAAGTTTTGTCATCGGTAGGAGTCGACCCCGCGACCTCTGGGCAGGGGAAACGACTTGGCAAGGAGCTACCAACCATCGCGCCAACGTGCGTTTCTTATTATATATGTGGTGCAAATTATATTTGAATTTGAATATAGGAGTGGTTTGGGCCGCGATCGAGCCGGGGCTTAGCCCCAGCCCTTGGTCGGGCACCATTTCACATATAACCACAACTATGTTACATAGTGCCCGCACGGTTGAAATATGGTTCAAACGGTTGTAAACCTACCCGCCACTTGTTACTATATTGTTCGCCTATGGACGGAGTCCCATTTTTGTAAATGCGCGTGGTCATATCATGAACCCATATGCACGAGAGCTAGGCGGTTAGGGGATGGCATGCCCATAACCATGCTACAGTTTGCACCATTGGCACGGTTTCACCCAGTGCTGGGTTTTTACGCTTTAAATAGCGTGTGTGCTAGGTTGCATGAACAAGGGTGCGATTTGTAGATGCAGAGACAACAAGCTTGAAGAGGGGACTTCCAAGAAGCCTAACTTCTTCGTTTTTTGGCCAAACGAGGTGCCGAAAAATCCCAGCTAGGGGTTTTTGTACGCTCTAAAGCCATTGGAGCAGTCTGTTGGTCATTTTGAGCATTGTAAAGCACGTTTTTGAGCACATTGAGCAATTAATAATAATGATCCATTGGAAGCTGGACCATGAGATGTAGCCCAAGAGAGGGGTGAACTCCTTTATCATTTGCTGTGTTTATGTGCTTATGTTCATTGATGATGCTGTTGTTTATATGCATCTTAAATGAGTAAATCATTTTTATCATGTGTTGCAAAATTGATCCATTTTCTTTTAACACATAAACTTTACTCGCAAATATTTTCAAGATTTCAAGTCTTCTTCATTTTTAGATCACTTTGGTATCAGAGCACTGGTTTTTGAAGACTTGATTATTTTGCAAGTGTTTTGTTTTTTATGCTCACAAGGTTGAAACTCACAAGAGGAGAAGGTCAACTTGTGGAGCCAAGTTCTCGTCCTTCAAGGATGAAGCATATACAATCACCGCAAGTTTCAAGGAGGCATTCACCAAGTATGGCTCATGAAGAAAGTCATGAACGTGTTCCTACAGAAGATGAAGATCTCAGAAAGGTTGTCATGGAAATGAAAGAGATGATGAAGATCTTGATGGAAAGGAATGCATTGTTGCAAGGTGAAGGCTCCAACCCTTCAAAGCATAAGGGAGACAGTGGTGACAAAACTCCAAATGGAAATGGAGGGAATGGTGCTTCTCCACCACCCTCTCCTCCATCTTCTTCTTCTTCTTCTTCTTCTACCAGTTCAAGACCTCTTCTGAATTCTCCAAAGGGACATGGTAAAACTCATTCGCAAATTCCTTCATTAAAGCTTGATATAAAATTTGAATTGCCAATATACAATGGAGAAGTTAATGCTGAGAAGTTAGATAATTGGATACGTCAGATTGAGGTATATTGTAG
>ML804928.1:183881-200804 GCA_009831015.1 Picea engelmannii | reverse complement strand
ATGTGCGATGAGCTCCTTTCCTAGGGGCTAGCCCCTACCAGCTAAACATGATCCATATGACCTGTCCTCGCGCGACCAGAGCCAAACACCATCGGAGTTTCGGCGTTTGCGATGTCGACGAGCACGCATTCCTCGGACTCGTGCTATCCTTCCACCTGTACTCCACTATAGTCCTCAGTTCCGTCGGGAAATCGCGTATCGGCATATCGCGATTCCTGCTGCCATGTGCACGGGAATTTCAATTCCCCGATCCCCGACTCTGCGGGATCTCTCGCCACATGTCTCCTCTGAAGAACGGCTCTGATCCTCTCGGCGCTTTTGTGGGACCGAGTTCCCCGATGCTCTCGGCACTTCGCGTCTCGTGAAATAATAGAGCTGCCCTTTGTGTGTTGAAGTCGCGACGGGAGAAACGCCGAGATGGCCAGCCCTTGCGACACGCGCCCCTGGATCGAACGACTCATAATTAGCCTCCCAATGGAAAAGACCCCTTTACTGCTAAATGTCCAGTGAATTTACAACTCCGAGATCCCGATGACCGTTGATCTGCTTCGTGGACGGGTCTCGGCTGCCAATATCAAAACTTTTCCCGCTCGCTTGATCTGCTACTTGGAAAAACAAAAATTCTCTGAGCTGCGCTTGAGCACTTTTGTGCGACTAGCGGGGCCGAATGCTTCTCGAACCCATGACTAGAATTATTGCTAACACCTAGTACCATCTATCACCTCTAGAAAAATGGGAAGACTGAGATAGTAAACAAAAGGATTGAGGGGTACTTGAGGAACTACGTGTCAGGACAACAGAGGATGTGGATAAAATGGTTACATCTCGGGGAGCATTTCTACAACACCACTCATCACATTTCCATTGGGATGAGTCCATTTAGGGAATTATATGGCTATGATCCCCCATCATTTGTGGATTTTATGTTCGGAGAGATAAGAGACCCCAAGGAAAAATATTGGTTGTAGGAGAGCTAAAGAATCTTGAGAGTCCTGAAGGAGAATTTGTAGGTCACTCAAAATCAATAGAAGATGTATGCAGATAGGCACAGGGTGGAGTGCATATTTAAGGCTAGGTACTTAGTCTTCCTCAGGTTGCATCCTTACAGAAATTCTTCGTCGAAGAAGAGTGGCATAGAGAAGTTGAATCCTCGCTTCTATGGACCCTACAAAGTGATCATGAGATTTAGAGAGGTAGCATATGATTTGGAACTGCCAGAGAGTAGTAGGATCCACAATGTCTTCCATGTATGTTTCCTCAAGAAGGTGTTGGGATAATAGGTGACCACTTTGGTCAACCTTCCTCCACTAGATGAGGAGGGACAATTGGTTTTGACTCCCGAGAGGATTGTTAATGTCAGAGAAATGAAGTTGAGCAGTAGATTCATTCAAAAGTACCTAGTCATATGGAGAGGTTTACCTGCAAAGGATGCTACTTGGGAATGAGAGGATATCTTACAACACCTTGATTTAGAGTTGCTTGAGGACAATAAATCTTGGGAAGGGAGGACTATAATGTCCCCTTCTAATTAATCATGACATGGGATGAATTAGTAGCCTATACAACTCATGTAGGCTATAGTAAATAGGAAAAAAAGAGTCATGGAGATTTATTTAGTGTCACTAGGTTAAAATATGACAAAATCCTATAGTGACATTAAATAAAAATAAAATAATTAATTACTTAATCATTAAAAAGTGATTTTTGATGTTTACGTGAATATGGGAGGGAAAATAAGGTAAGGGTTTGATTTGGTCAAAAAGGGAAAGATCTAGAGGGCTCATAGGAAGAATAAAAGGACGTATAGCCCCTCACTTCATAATTACAATTTGACATCTTATTTGATGTGCTCTCGTAGCGAAGGTTTTTATTCGGGTTTTGGGAAAAACACTTCCCTTGCTAGCTTGGTTTTGGTGGTGAGATATCCACCCTAGCTAGGCAAGAGGGAGATTAGGCCAGAATCTCCATTGGAGTTTCATCTTGTGGGTTCTTCTTTAGTTTGGTGAGTTGTAGCGATCTACTTGACAGTTGTGGAGTTTCATTTCTCTTTTTACTCCAGCTTGGATATTTTGACTATTTGTCTAGGAAGATCGTGGGCCATCTTGAGGGTCGATTCTTCTCTCACTCTGTAGGATCGTGGTAATCTAGTGAGGTCATGAAGGTTTAGCAGGTTGTTGCGGGTTTATTATAGGGACTTGATCCCTTTTGTGATTAGGGAATGAAGACTAGAGGAGGCCACGATTGTATGGCAGGGTCATGGAGTAAAGGAAGTGACACGAGAATCCTATGAAGGACCGAGCCACTCCCTTTCAACAAATCCGTGAGATTTGGTAGGACGCGGGGGTCTCTTTCTACAGATCCATAGAGAATAAGAGGGTTGTGGGAACTCTTTATGCATGTCAAGAGGTTCTTTATCTAAATATTGGGGTTTGAGGTGGATCAAGTACCATCTTTTTTGGACATTAGAAGTCAGAGTGGGAAGAAATCAGTTGGGAAGGTTCTTTGAATAGTGGCAACAATTTGAAGAAACATTGACATCATTTTCCAGGTTCTACTTGAGTTTTGTAGTGTTTTTTATAGCTACCATGACAACCTTTAGATGATTTACTATTGTTTTATTTTCCATATTCACTCATAATAAAAAATGTCAATGTTGTTGTTCCTTCCATTTATGTGATTGGTTTACATTTAATACACATTGCAAGAAAATTGTTTGTAAAAAGTTTTCAATCAAATCTTGCATAAGAATATATAAGTATAAACTATTTGACGGGAATACAACACCAACGACACTTTAAATTGTACATTTCACAGTAAACCATAATATCATAGCTCTCCCTACCTAGGGACATTACAAGAGTTTAATTTATTATGATTCATATTTTAATTATTGTGCAGAGGACTGCAATAATTTAGAGTGGTTAAGAGAACTCTTTGAACTTTTTGATTTTTCCTATTAAATGAATTTGGTATCAATATGAATGTTAAGGTCTAAGGTTTCCTTATTGTCACAAGATAGAACTTTTGCACACATTACTCTCATTTGTTGTATGAAAGTTCTAATATTTAATTTCTATAGGGATCATCATTATAAGATTGGGTATTCGTTGAATTGATTTGGATACATGCCATAAGACTTGAAAATGTTATTTCTTTTACTCAACTCTGTGGTTATAATTCATGAGAAACAACACCTAACCAACAAGGATACTTGTTTGTCATCAAATATCTTGTTACTCAACATATTTTAATCACTCAAAATTTTCTCTGTGGGTTGATATAGACTTCTTTTGACTGATAAATTTTACTCTTGTTGGATCATTTTATTTACCAATGCAACCAATTACATTGAGACAAAAACATATGAAATATTGCACCCTATACAAGTGAATTCGGAAGAGTGGATTGGGTTCCTTTTCAGGGGGTTGGACAATTTATGTAGTTAACCCCTTACATTTATTTCAAGTGTTGTGTGTTAACTTCTAACTTGTTATGTATTTGGTGTTCTTTTTAAATATTTTTGTAGAAGAATGTTATGGTGATATTTCTCAATGCATAAGGCATGAAAATATTTTACAAGGTTTTGTCTTTTTCCTTATATTTCAAAATTTTATCCATGTATTTATGCCCTGTCGGAAAATAAGTCCAGTTGAGTTGATTGATCAATATTTAATTATTAAGATGTATTAATTTACGGGCATTTGAAAATAGTCATGGTGAGGGACATTCTCTTCTCTCCTTTTTGAAAAATGGCTCATAAAGTGATCATAGAGCAAGTGAAATTGGCACAAACCCCTTGGTCATATGCATATGTAGAAGGAGAAGCTACTAAATTGAGCTTTGGTCTTGTGCATATTGCCATGTTCACTAAAGAAATTCAATAAACATTTGTCATTACATTCTAAATCTTTTTCATCATCTTGTGGTTGTGAAGGTCATTAGGATGGTGATGGTTTTGCTGGAGAGGAGATTCGTAGTTTGCTTCTAGAAGACGTGTACAACCATAAATGCCATCTCTTCATTATGGAAGAAGTGGCCAATAGCAACAAATATTCAAAGAGTTTGAGCATAATTTAGCAACCGTTATTAATGAACATGCCAACACATCGAACAAGTAAAACCTGTGTTGTTTTTGCAATTCTAGTACGTTAGGTTTGTCTATATAAGGATATATGGTCGAACTACTTTTGTCTCTATAATGAGATTTGTTTTTTCCCTTTTAAAGAGACAACATGGTATATGAAAGCCTTTATGTCCTCCTCTTCTTCTTTGTATCTTCCTTAGCTTTGTTTGTCTATCATTAAAACTTTCCCTTATTGAAAGAACACTTCTTGTCCTCCTACTTTTGTCACTTTTCCTTTATAAATCCACCCTATTTACTGATAGTTTTAGTAATTGATCATCCAACCTTTATTTATCATTTATCCCTAATTTTTACAAGTGAGTATTCATTATATAAGCCTTATAGAAGCATTACCACTTTGTTTTTTGATAGAGAGAAGAAAAAGTATATATTAGTATTGGTTTTTTCTCATGTGTTTTTCTCTAATGTTTTCTCATCTAATAAATAACCAAGCATTAGTCATACAAGGATCCAGAGATTAGGGAAAATTTTAAGGAGTCATACTTATGTTAAAGTATATAAACCTTGGTGAATCTTATGAATTCTTAAAATGCCAACCATAAAAAATTTGGTGGTATTTTTGTAAAAATATTAAAATTTCTAAGGATTTTATGTAGTTTCTAGAAAATTTTGACGATTTTTACAGTAAAATACTTTTATACTATAAAATTTGGGTGAATAAAATGGAAATTGGAGAATAATTTTTTAGAAAAAAAAAAAGATGGAAAATTAGACCATTGGTGAAATTTATCCCCTAAAATTTTCCCTACCAAAGACCTCCTCTGGGATCAAGCACCTAGACCAAAATGTCACATGTGGCCATAGTTACAATCAAACTCAAAAATATATCTATAACAACACACAGTGGGGATGATAGAGATGAAACTTATTACCATGCCAACTTTGATAATACCAATAAACTCAAGCTAATCACCAACCATATACTCTTTAATATCCATTGGGAGAATATGACTGAGTGCCTTACCTCCATCATCTTGTCTACCTATATTTCTCTATTGAGGGTGTTGACATCGATCACGATGGTGGTGGGATGGTGTGATATCCTATAGAGAAGCCATGTGTTGTAGATGTTCAACAAGATAATCTTGTAGAGGCCTTGAAGAAATCTAGATACTACTTCTCCAAACCCATTTTTTTTATTTCAAAATAAATATAGAGGAGCCGCTTCAATCCCAATCCTAAAAGGTACACTAGGAAATCATAATTGGATAGGATTTTGGAAATCTAAATGATCTTCTCCTCCTTCAAACCAATATATAATGATTTTCTAGAAAAGGATACCATGGGACTATTCGTTGTGCATTTCCAAGGGTGCCTCAATGTAACACACCTGACCCCTTAAATCTCTTTTATGAGGTGGGGCATCATAAATTCGTTTTTCCTTAATTAATCAAATCCTCCTTCGAGGGTCTCTATCATGTTATGCTCGTCCATATCTCTCCAACCACTGTCTCCACGCTCAAAACTGAGCTCCAAACTGGAAGATATGTCCTTCCCAAATTCTTTGGGCATTCATTGGTCACGAATCATGTGGTCCTTCTCATACATGTCATCCCGAGTTCCCCAAAATCATGGGACTCCCAATGCTCCTAAATCTATGGAAAAGGTCCAACCACCATTAATCCGACGACAAATCTTCCTTGACGTTAATGCTTATGCCTAAGGGAAAAGTTCAGTCTTCAACGTTGAACGCCTCTTTGCTATCTACGCATGAGACCTCCCGGAGTCTTGAACCCCCAAAGTACCGTAATCTTGCCACATGACCCCGACCTTCAGGCCTTTTGGTCTCTCTACAATACCACACTCTAAACCCTCCCTAACTCCTGAAGTCCTGGACTCTCGAAGTTCCTGTCACCTCTATAACCACTGTGGCTAGGCGAGTACGTATTAGGGGCTAACACATGTCATGTATAATGGGTCCATAGTGTATGTGATACACGTGAATCCAGATGAAATGTGGCATTACAAACTTGGGTCCACGTCACCCTAGATGATGTCACTGTGCCACGTCACTCTGGATTGATCGTCTTTCATACCCTTCAATCTCGCAGCGAAGGTATGTCCGCGTAACCCTTGGATCAACGACCTTCGATATTTCATAACTTCGGTGTTTGGGGGTTTCATGGTGTAAACTTATCCTTTCTCCCGGAGTTGGTCAGCGTTGGGCTGACCACAACCTATATATGACGGTTAAGAAAATTCCCAAAGCATCCCTGAATCGATAGATCTCGTCACTTCGGATTCAGAGCTTATCGACACACCACACCTCAAATCCTCTAGAGTGCCCAATCTCCGGACTAAAGGATTTGGCACCACGCATCCCCTGTATATCAATGGATGAGAGGGATCCCGAAGGATCTGAGGATCGACGGTCCTCAGTACTTTGTGAATTTGGCCTTCGGGGGGTTTCGACATTACAACACCCATGTTCTCCTGAAGTGGTCAACGTCAGACTGACCTCGACATAGATCTAATAGTACGAGGGTGTCCACGTAACCCCATATATATATGGATTGTAACTTCCACTCAAGGGTCCCTTGGGTCCCATTGTTAGGCCACTCCTAGAGGGAAATTTTTCATCCCAACACACTTCGATAGAATACGTGGCACCTGCCTCAAGTCATCGACATCCCCTTACCATGCTAGGAGGTCTCCACACCTAGCAACGTCATCACTCAACACATGGTCCCCCACGTGCTCTTCAACATGATACATGCGTCCCCATGATCGAACGATCAAGAGGGGTCCCTAAGGATCCTTAGATCCATATTCCACATTACTTCACGACTCCGACCTTTGAGGGTTTTGACGTTACAAAACTCTTTTCCTTCTAAAGCGGTCAATGCCTGGCTGACTACATCATAGATCCGATGGTCGGGATAGTTCCCAGGCATCCTCAAATCTACAGTCCTGGTCACTTAGCGTCTTCGACCTTTGGGGGGTTTTGGCTTTACTACCACTCCCTTATCCTGAAGCGGGACTTCACCAAAGCATTGTGTGCGGGTCCCTTATCCAGAATGATTGGATGGTAGGCGGGGCTCCTAATGATCTCCCCCAAATATATGACTCTCCTTTACTTCGTAACTTCAGTGTTCAAGGAGTTTTATTTTATGGCATATTCATTTTCCCGAAGTAGGAATTCACAAAAGTGATATCAGTGTAGATCCAACGGCTGAGGGAACCCATGAACATTCTTGATCGGTGGCTCACACTACTTCGCGATGGGGAGTAGGATCCTAGTTTATTCGATAAGATAGATTCATCTAACTGATAGGGAAACCACCCAACGTCGGTCAACCTTACAGGTACTTGTAACTGTCGATCGCCTTCGTTCGGTTTGTGACTATTAGGGTCGACAATACTCTGAAGTCCCAGACTTCTAGAGCTCCGAAGCTAGAATGATTCAGCTTCCTTAGGCTTAGCCTAGGGTTCTTAGGTGTTGTTCATATGGGTCCTTCTAACTCTCACAATTTAAACACCACTTCCTCATCGTGGATTTGCTAAGGTCTTGGGAATAATATCTCGGTCACACAACAAGGAGTCTTAAGGGGATATCCTCTTTGGATCGTCAGGGTCAGATGGAAACAATGCTTTATATCCCATCCCTCCTACAAGATTATTGCCCAAGACACCTCAAAGGTTAAGTTGGGGTGTATAGATGATCAATCAGAAGCATAAGTTCACAAGAAGATAAAAGCATACAAATATCTTGATCATTCAATACAAAAACCATACATAGATAGATAAATACATGCATTCATCCATTATTCCATTTCAATGCATAAGGTATGAAAACACTTATCAGAACAAGATGACGTGATGCGACTGCTGAAAGGGGTGTATGTTTCCTCCCAACCATAGGCTCAGTCACTCCTAATAGATTTACCACTGGCCACCCCCGAGCTAGACCATGATGCTCTGAGATAGAATCCTTTCTTCCAGCTCAACAACAATTAGGGACGGAGGTTACTCTCCTCCTCCCACAGGATCTTGGAAACGGGTTTTCTCTATACCAAGAAAAGAGGTCTTCCTGAGTACTTCCTCAGTCACTCACCAACCTCATTTATCAGCTTGTATCATAACCCTTCTAGCCACTTCCTGCAATAAAAAAATGCTCATTTCTCAGTTCTTCCTCTAACCCGAGAGCTTAGTATTTCGTCTCTGCTTCTCTTCGTAGGTATTCCTCTTCCCACCATGCCCTCCTTTCTTTCCTTCCCCAGCAAGATTGCATGCGACCTGAATTCCCAGTCTATGGTCAGGTCTAAAATCCTTACAAATGGGCGCTCTGCCCCATCCCTCATTAACTCTTGAAGAGGTCTTCCCACCTACCAGCCTAACTGTAATTCATTCTTGGGTCAGAGTACTGTTATGATCTTGAGCAATTAAATCCAGTAAGGTACGGGTTTGGTGGGGGTTATCTTAACCATTCCTGGTTACCCTCACCATCTCTTTCATAGCATCTGTGGTCTCTCTTGGAAAACCCCCCTTTCAGTAGTTATGCAACACTTATACAATTCCTATTAATAATATAAATTACATTCATTGACCTTTTATACAAAGGTTCATCAAATCAAACATTCACACATATCGAGTTTTCCATAGTCTCTTGGCCAATATAGTTATATTCACAAAATGGGGGAAACAAGGGTGTTACAATCCCCTCCCCCTTAAAGGAACATCATCCTCGATGTTCTATCTGTCAATGTGCTCTGTATATACAGAAGTAAACAAAAATGGATATGCCTATCTCATGGCATCCTCCATTTCCCACGTAGCCTCATCTGGGCCAGATTGTTTCCACTGCACCTTAACCTGTGCAATGGTTCAGTTCCTGAGTGAGGTTTCCTTCCTGTCTAGTATGCATTGAGGTTCTGGTAGGAATTCTCCCTCCGGCTCCACCTGAATCACAGACTAGTCAATTATATGATTAGAATCATGTACATATTTCTTCAATAATGAAACATGGAAAACATTATGTGCCTTCACTGTGGGAGGGAGTGCTAGCCTATAGGCTACAGGTTCCACTCTATCTAAAATTTTGAAGGGTCCACAATATCGGGGTGCCAACTTGGAACAAGCTCTCATTATCAGGGAACTCTTCCTGGGCCTAAATATGAGATAGACATGGTCTCCTGTCTTGAACTCTTTGGGAGTTCTCTTTCTGTCGGCGTAATGCTTCTGTCTATCCCCTGCAGTTTTCATATTTTTCTTTATCTGAATCACTTGTTGTTCCATTTCTTTTAGCATGTCAGGTATTATAGTAATTCTATCCACTGTATTACACCAGCTGATTGTTGTCTTTCACTGTCTACCATAGAGGGCTTCAAAAGGGCTCATCTTCAATGACTCTTGATAATCGTTGTTGTAAGCAAATTCTACCAATGGTAGGTAGTCTTCCCACTTCTTAGGCTGATGCATTACATGAATCCTTAACATGTCTTCTAATATTTGGTTTACTCTTTCTATATGTCCATCATTTTGAGGGTGATAGGTTGTGCTAAACAACAATTTAGTCTCAAACCCAACCATTAAGGACTTCTAAAAGATTGAAGTAAATTTTGTGTCTTTGTCCGACATAATCTCCCTGGGCATTCCATGTAGTCGGAATATCTCCTTCATGAATATGTTGGCAATATCTATTGCGTTGCAAGTTGACTTGACATAAACGAAGTGAGAAAATGTGCTCAATTTTTCCACCACTACCATGATGGCATCATTATTCTTGGCCAAATTTGGTAATCCGGTGATGAAATCCATCGAAATGGTTTCCCATTACCATTCCATAATTGGTAGAGGTTGTAACATGTTGGATTACTGAGAGGGGGGGGGGGGTGAATCAGTAATAGAGCAATCTAATCCTTTGTAACCATATAATGCAATTTTTATATCAATGTAAACAATGAACAAATGAACAATCATACACATACACAGTACACTAATGTTTTTACGTGGAAACCCAAAGTGGGAGAAAACCACATAATGTTTTTTCTTATATGTCTTGAAGAATTACATTCATCGGAAGCCCAAATTCCTTTGTTTTTCGGCTGCAACTGGAAGGAGGTTCGAACCCCCAAGTTTCTCAGGTTACAACCTAAGGGAATCTCCAAATCCCCAATTCTCAGGCTACAACCAGAAGGAGGCTACAAACCCCTATGTTCTTTGGCTACAACCAGAAGGTGGCTACAACCACCTGTCCTTGCCCCGTCCAACTTCCCTGACGTATAAGTAGAATGATGGAACCACTATCACACTATCACTGTGAGATATACTATTGTAAACCTGTACCAATAAACTTGCACCAAACAACCTGTACCAATAACCTAAACCATGTATCAACCATGCATCAACCTATACCTCAACCTATAATCAACTTGTAACATAAACAAGTGCATCAACCATGCACCAACCTGTACCAAACAAACTATAATTAAATTGTACCATAAACAAGTGAATTAACCATGCACTAAAATGTACCTCAACCTACAAATCTTCTTTAACTTTAACAACAAGAGACTAGCATTTTCATCAAACTTTACTTTAGTCTCACATTACTAGTTTTGGATTAGTCAACAACCCTAACTTGAAATAATCATAACTATGTACCTGTAATGAATAAAGATCTGAAAATAGTACACAATGTTATTCAATGTTTTTTATGCAATTCATCTAGGTGTCACTACTTGGAACCTCTCAGAAAATGAGTTATAGAAAAAATGGCATACCTTGTTGAATTCTGGCTTATTCTAGAGAGCGAACTTGTAGAGCGTATCTCACACATAATATTTGTTGTATGGATATGAAATTTTAAACTGAATAATAAATACTCTACTCTAACCAACACATTTGGTCTTACTAAATTTGGATCTATTATGCAGAAGTTATGATGTTTTTACCCGAAACACTTGTTTTAGACTAGTTTCAGGACTAGCCATAAACCCTATTTTCCACGGAGTGTAACTCCAAAAATAAAACGACCCACAAGATGAAATTTGTACCACATCTACTTGGATATGTTTCCTCAATGACCTCCCAATTTCATGGTCTAAATCATTCTAGAAAAACATTTATTGCGAAAATGGTGAGATGACCTGTAAATAACATACCTTAGAAAGCATCATCAAAAGAATTTATCCTCCCTTGAATTTCGGCCTTCTTTACTTCACCTTCCCTTTGAAATTCAGCTTAGATATCCTTTGGTTACCTCAGTCACCTGTAGATATTCAATATTCTCAAGTGTTTTTAAAATGAGAGAGCCTTGCCTCTTATTTATACTCTCCAAGTAGCTTCCTTAGAAGCATCTTCTAGGCCACTTTGTCCACGTAGCCACTTTGTTCACATAGTCACCTATGTCCAACTTTCCCCAATTTTCTACTTGCGCATGTATCCAATAGTCACTTGACCACTTAACCCATTTTCCTCATTTTAGGGTTAACCTTCTTATAACCACTTTCCATAATTCGAAAGTTCTCCATTTACTTTATTATTTAAATAATCCTCGTTAACTTTGTCACTTCACTTTATTATTTAAATAATCCTCTTTGATTTTGTCACTTCACTTTATTATTTAAATAATCTTCTTTGACTTTGTCACTTCACTTTATTATTTAAATAATTTCTTCTTTGCAAACACTTTGACTTCTTTGACCTTTTGGGGCTTCAAGCCAATCATATGAGGGTCCTTCAACTTTGCAAGGTCATAACTCTCAAACCGTGAGGAGTTATGTGACGTTTCACATACCACCGGAAATGGCATGAAATGTATTATCCATATAGAATAGTATTACCTGCAAATATATTAAAACTCATACCATTATACATAAAACAAACTTGGGTACATTACCCAAACCTTTGTGCTATCGGAATTCGCTACCATAATTTCTTCAAGTGTTGACATCAATGAAAACCAACCCAGTTAATCAACAATACCCCCCTTTGGCATTGATGGCATCACTCTGATGCAATACTGAAATCATATCACTCATGCTCCCCCTGGAACCATGCCTGCATATTTGTGACCAATGCTCCCCCTAGAACCATGCCTATGTCCTCTGCATCTGATAAATCTCCCCCCCTTTGTCATCAATGGAAAAGGTATCTTTCCATTCCGGGCTGCTCCCCCTAATTGACTCGTATGATCTCCCAACTTGAACTGTCCTCTTTATGGTGCTTCCTCGTGTACATCTAAGACATATAATATAAACATTCAAAAGCATTCATTTTGGAGTAGAAATAACTCTGAGTC
This sequence comes from Picea engelmannii, assembly GCA_009831015.1. Lineage (NCBI taxonomy): Eukaryota > Viridiplantae > Streptophyta > Pinopsida > Pinales > Pinaceae > Picea > Picea engelmannii. The sequence continues at coordinate 188,418 of ML804928.1, read as the reverse complement.
TCTGGCGAAGATACTCAAAGGCTTACCATGGAAGCGGTTTTGTAAATATTTATTCCACTTGTTCTTTTGGGCCCATGTATTCAAATCTGATGTTCTTTTCTGCAACTTGTTCCCATAGAAAGTGATACTTGATTGGAATGTGCTTTGTCTTGGAGTGCATCACCGGGTTCTTTCAGATATTGATGGCACTTGTATTATCACAATAGATTGGAATGGGCTCATCATACTCAACCTATATATCTGTCAGAGTTTGTTTCATCCATAGAACATGTGTACAACATGTTGTTTCTGCAATATACTCTACCTCGGCTATAGATAAAGATACCGATGTTTTTTTCTTGCTTAGCCATGATACTAAAAACTCACCCAAGTGGAACGTTTCTCCATTGGTGCTATGTCGGTCATCAATGGAACCTGCTAAATCTGCATCTATGTAGGCAATAAGTGATAGATCCTTTCCTTTTTGATACCATAATCCAAACTCTTTTGTTCCTTTGAGATATATGAAAATCCTCTTCACTGCTAATACATGTGATTCCTTTGGTGTTGCTTGAAATCGTGCCACCTATCCAACTACCTGCATTACATCTAGTATGGATGTTGTCACATATAGTAGGCTACCAATAATTGATCGGTATTTCCTATGATCTGTAGAATTTGAATCATCATCTTTGCTCAACTTGCAATCGGTTTGCATGGGAGTGATAACTGGTTTGCAATCTTCCATTCCGAACCTCTTTAGCATTTCTCTCATATACTTGGTTTGAGAAATAAAAATTCCTTGGTTTCTTTGACATATTTGAAGACCTAGAAAGAAGGATAGTTCTCCAAGTAATGACATTTGAAATTCATTATGCATGTCCTTTGAAAATGTTTGGCTTAACCTGTCATCAGTACTTCCAAAAATAATATCATCAACATAAACTTCAATTAATAAAATACTATCTTGAGTTACCTTGATGTAGAGGTTGTTGTCTACACTTCCTTTTCTAAACTCTGCCTATTGTAGATATTTATCCAATCTAGAGTACCATGCTCTAGGATCCTGTTTTAGACCATACAAGACCTTCTTTAATTTACACACATAATCTGCGTTCTTTGACAACTGCAATCCTTATGGTTGTTCAATGTAGACTTCTTCTTCAAGTTCCCCATTCATAAAAGATGATTTTATGTCCATCTGATACACTTTAATATTTTTGGTGCATGCATAAGCTAAAATCAATCGGATTGCTTCCATTTTGGCAACTGGGGAAAATGTCTCTTCAAAGCCGATTCCTTCAACCTGTGCATATCCTTTACATACCAATCTAGATTTGTTCCTTGTAACCTGTCCATATTCATTCAATTTATTACTTTATACCCACTTTGTGCCGATCACATTCTTATCCTTTGGTCTTGGAACCAATTCCCAAGTGTCATTTTTCTCTATTTGATCCAATTCTTCATCCATGGCCTTATTCCAAAATTCATCCTTGCTGGCCTCTTCAAAACAGGTTGGTTCAATCGTAGATGAGAGTGCTAGGTGTGTTTGTTCTGGTGAACAGATTCTTCTTCTAGTCTCAACTCATGCATCTTTGTTTTCGATAATCTGATCTAAAGGATGATTGTTCTGTACTCATCTGCTAGGTGTCTTTGGAGGCACTTGTTGATTTTTCTCTTCTTCTTCTTTAGGATCCTCTTCATCTTCCCCTTGTACTTCTTTTTCATTTTCTGGTTCTTGTTTGTAAATTTGTTCCATTGATTCATTTTCTTCTTCCTTTAATTCGTGTCTACCTGTTTCATCAATTGTTAACGTTGATGCTTTCCACAACTTTGTTCAATATCAAGTTGTAACACTTGTATGCTTTCCTTGTACTTGACTAACCAACAAGTACTCCTTTGTCCACACAAGAGTCAAACTTTCCCATTCTTCCATCTTCTCTTTTGATGTAGCATTTTCTTCCAAAAACTCTGAAGTTCTTCACATTTGTTGGTCTTCCTTTCCATAGCTCGTAGGGATTGTTTTCAGTGTTGTTTATGAGCATTACTCTATTTTGAATGTGAATTGTTGTATGCACAATTGATAATATGGTAGCTTCGGGAGGTATTTATGTCCACGTGTAAACTTGACAAGGATAGAATACTCCGGGAAGCAAGAAGAAACCCTAATGAGTTGGCTAATAACCCTAGAAGACTTGTCGACTCAAGAAGGTAATTTATATTAGGTTATTATCCTTCAAGAGAAGAAGTCGACCAAAAATAATAATATATACTGAACAGACAGATACCCAGAATGAGAATTCGGCCGAGGAATTTAGCCATAATTAGTATAAATACAGGAGGCTAGTTCTCATTCTGGCAGGTAGTCTCAGAATTGCAGAGAAACACTTATGCGCACTGCAGTTGCCCAGTTTCTACGCAGATTTGGAGGAGAGTTGTCGTTGCATCTGCTGCAGTTAGCAGTTATGCTTGGAATATCTCTTAGCTAGGGTTTGGACTATCTGATTAGCTCTTATTGGTGTGTTATCCTTGGGGAAAGGTGCACTACCCTTTGTTTGGCTATCTAGCCTAGGGTTTTCTTCCGAAGTGATTCTCTGTTAAGGTTAAGGTGTCGAAGGGTGGCTTCTGCCTATGGTTGGGTGACAAGAGTATTGTCAATGGTAAAACGAGCACATCCATTTATATTCTAACAAGTTATGGGCCCACACTTCCTTCATTCAGTCTAACTGCTGGAAGGAAACATAGCTGTAAGGATATTAAGCTCATTGAAGAATTGTTGCTAGGGTTTCTAGTAGGAGAAGTTACCATAGCACTACCACTAGGGTTACTAGTAGGTGCAGTTTGAGAAACCCTAATCCTCTTGTTGAGGCACCTTAAATGAAGGGATTGACCTAATCTTTGGATAAATCACTGCGCCCTAGCCTAGCACATCTCCTGGTATTCTTAGAAATCCAGGACGTGAAGATTGAGCTTTTGGTCAATTCTAGGGTTGACCAAATCAAAGAAGCCATGACTTACTCTATGAAGTCAGAGAACAAGTTAGATGGAGCTTCTAACTCCAAAGCGTGGAAGACAAGGATTGATCTCATCCTTGCCAAGAATAAAGTGTTGGATATCGTGAAAGGAAAGATCGTGAAACCAGAGTTTGAAGAAGGGAAGGAGAAGGAACCACAAAACGTTGCAACCATGAAGAAGTTCAAAGACAATGACATCAATGCTATGAGTATCATAGTGGAATCTATAAAAGACCACTTGATACCCTACATCTCCCATCTTGACTCATCAAAGAAGATGTACGATGCCATAACAAATCTCTTCTCGGTCAGAAACATTGGACAAGTTATGGGTCTGAAGAATGAGCTCTGTGACATGAAGATGAATGATGAGGAAAACATAACATCATATTTTGTGAGAATCTCTCAGTTAATATATCAACTACAATCTATTGAAGAGATCATCGCAGAGAAGGAATAATTAAACATAGTAATAAATGGACTTCCTGAGACGTGGGATGCATTTGCCACAAGCATGAACACAAGGAAGGAGTATCCAAAATTTGAAGAACTTTGGACTTTATGTGCTCAAGAAGAATCAAGGATCAGTGAAAAAGAGAAACCCCAAAAGAAGTATGATGATCAAACCTTCACAACAAGATTCAAGAATTTCAGGAACAAAAGGAAGTTTGGTTCAAGGAGGAAGCCAAATCAAGAGAAAGACATTTCAGAAGTACAATGCTTCAACTGTCTAAAGTATTTCCACTACAAGAAACATTGTCTCGAGCTAAAGAAAAGGAAGGAGAAACATGAAGCATCAGTTTCCGAAGAAAAGGAATCTACAAAGAAGACTAAGCAGGATGAAAGAGACTTCTTCTTCTAAAGGTAACAATACTCTTCTTATTCCTTGTACATATCTTGTTTGCATCGTCTCTGTACATATCTTGTATATCTATCTCTTGGAAGATAATGTGTTCCAAGAATAACTATACCGATGGAAGAAAAACAAGATAAGGATTGATATCATTGGATAATACATGAAAGAATGAAATACATTAAGCGAATCATGTGGAAACTATTGCAAGATAAGCCGAATAAATCATGAAGAGAATTAGAAGAAGAAAAGACAGAAAGAAGTCAACAATCAAGAGGAAATTGGAGAAAGACTTATGATGTTTTGTAGAAGACAACAAGACGGAAGCGTGGACTCTGTTAGACAGAGAGATCCAATTATATATTGCAGAATATAATAAGGATGTAGACAGAATCTTGGACAACGATTTCTCATTGTGGTTAACATGAGGAATGGTCTGTTTTGGAGGTTGATACAGGACAGTCTTTTCCTCTTGTGGTTAACAGAGGAAATGGTCCGGAAAATCATTCCTTAGGGTTTATACATTCTCTCAAGGGTGCACTTTGATTAGTGTAGGAGGAATGGCCCAGGGTGGGGAATGGTCCAAGCTCAACAATCAGGGACAGACATTCCTTAGGGTTTATACATTCTCTCCAGGGTGCACTTTGATTAGTGTAGGAAGAATGGCCCAGGGTGGGGAATGGTCCAG
>ML804928.1:170228-183831 GCA_009831015.1 Picea engelmannii | reverse complement strand
GAGGAATGGCCCAGGGTGGGGAATGGTCCAAGCTCAACAATCAGGGACAGACATTCCTTAGGGTTTATACATTCTCTCCAGGGTGCACTTTGATTAGTGTAGGAAGAATGGCCCAGGGTGGGGAATGGTCCAGGTTCAGAAGAAAGGACAGTTATTCTTCCTTTCTTGAGAAGAATAGTCCACATATCTCATTGTTCTACTCTGAGAGAAGAATATTCTTTCAGATCTCACAGATGTGAGTGAAAGATTGGCACATATGATTCATTTTATATCATAACATTGTTTATGTGCAAGTTGATATCAGATGATTATTATGGAGATTATATGACAATAGATGTATACTACTATGGTGGATGTTTTCCACTGTTCGTGACTATAAGTTGTTGATCAATTACTTGTGTGTTACTTAGTGTGGTAGTGTACCACTGGATTGTAGTTATGTACTACTATGGATAGACACAATTGTGTTCTATTTTGTTCTGATTGCCTTGAAGACTATCAACAGTTTATTGGAAATAATTATCAGCCAGATGAATGATGAACAAAGATTTTCCGGACAGAAAATGGTTCTGAATATTTACTCTTCTAGATTAGAAGAATGGCTCTTGTATCACTCTGTGGAGTCAGCATCATGTCTGATTGCTCAGATAGAGTATGGTTTGGAGAGATGATGCAGCTGATGATGATGATGGTGCTCATGATCTAGTCTATATAACTATGTTGATGCTACCAGGTGAATGGTATGTTTTGTGCTCAAGACCGTTTCCTGTAATACCTCCCTAGCTAGGAGGGAGTGCTGATATTATGGTAGTTGCAGGAGGTATTTACCTCCACGTGTAAACCTGACAAGGATAGAATTCTTCGGGAAGCAAGAAGAAACCCTAATGAGTTGGATAATAACCCTAGAAGACTTGTCAGCTCAAGAAGATAATTTATATTAGGTTATTAGCCTCCAAGAGAAGAAGTCGACCAGAAATAATAATATATACTGAACAGGCAGATACCCAAAATGATAAGTCGGCTCAGGAAGTTAGCCAGAATTAGTATAAATATAGGAGGTTAGTTCTCATTCTGGCAGGCAGTCTCAGAATTGCATAGCAGCACTTGTGCGCACTGCAGTTGCCCAATTTCTGCGCAAGTTTGGAGGAGAGTTGTCATTGCAGCTGCTGCAGCTAGCAGTTATGCTTGGACTATCTCTTGGCTAGTTTTTGGACTATCTGATCAGCTCTTATTGGTGCACTATCCTTGGGGAAAGGTGCACTACCCTTTGTTTAGCTATCTAGCCTAGGGTTTGCTTCCGGAGTGTTTCTCTATCAAGATTAAGTGCCTTGGAGGGTGGATTCGGCCTATGGTTGGGTGACAAGGGTATTTTAAATGGTAAGATGAGAATATACACTTATATTCTAACATGCACTACCTATGTCCAAAATATATCTGTCAATTTGGAATCCATTGGCATTGTTCGAGCCATTTCCTGTACTGTCTAGTTCTTTCTTTCAACAACTCCATTCTGTTGAGGTGTCCTAGCAACAGAGAATTGCTTTTTTATTCCATGCCTACTGCAGTAGTCCATAAATTCCTTTGAAGTGAAATCTCCTCCATTATCAGATCTCAAGCATTTGATTTTTGAATCCATTTCATTTTCAACCATTTCCTTGTAGACCTTGAAGTTTTCAAAATCTTCCTACTTATTCCTGAGAAAGAAAACTGCAGTCATTCTTGTATAATCATCAACTAATAACATAAAGTATTTCTCACCTTTTAAACCCTTTGTTGTAGTTGGTCCAACTAGAGGAGTATGCACAATTTCTAGTGGTCTTGTCGTTGAATATTCTTTTGATTTAAACCTGGTCTTTGTTTGTTTTCCTTGTTGACAATGCTTGCATAAAGTGTTGGCTGGTTTCGTGATCTGGGGAATTTATCTAACTACTTCCCTTTTTTTGACTTTGAAAAGGTTATCAAAATTTATGTGACCCATTCTTTTGTGCCATAGCCAACTTTCATCTTCCTTTTCTAGGAAACACTTTTCATTTCCAATTTCACTTAATACATATATGTTGCTTGAAGTTCTCGCAGTTGTTGCAATCAATTTTCCTCGAAACTTCTTTTCTTATCTCGCACTTTTGTGAATCGAAAGTAACTTTATGCTATTGATCACACATTTCACTCACACTTAGAAGATTATGTTTCATATCTTCTACTAGTAGAACATTTTCTGCCTTGGTATTCTTGTTCCCAATTCTCACTGCACATTTTCCAATGATTTTAGATGAATCATCATTTCCGAAGGAGACTAATCCATCTCTTTCCTTTCTTAATGTAAGAAAACTGTCTCTATCACTTGTCATGTGTTTTGAACAACCATTGTCAACATACCAACCATGTTTCTTCTTCTTAGCTTGTAGAGCGAGTGTGAATTCTTCATTTCTATACTGATTCTTCTTTCTTATCCATGTCCTTTTCTGAGGTTCTTGTCTGTGACTGTTGTTGTTCTGTTGTGGTTCTCTAGGAGGGAATTTCATTCTGAAATCTTTGGCCATGTGTCCAAAATTGTTACATTTGTTGCATTCCACTTCAATGCTCAAAGATTCAAACCTGTTGTAACTTCTTCTATGTGTTTCACTAAGCCTTCTTGGATAAACCTTTTGTGTATGACTTTCAAATTTGTTTATGTTCCTGTTGTTAATCTACAATTCACAACTTTATGTCCAAAATTATTACAGGCATAACATAAACCAAAAAATATAGTTTGATATATGGGAGTTGAAGATATCCTGAAAGGAGGTACTCTTATGAATCATTCTTCTTCCTGAGGCCTATCTATTTTTGTCGGTCGTTGATTCTGAAATTTGAATCTTCTCAGTGGAGGAGTGTCCCTGTAATTTTCTTTGTAGACATTATTATCCACTTTGATTGTTTCTGCATAACTTTTTGGATATGTTTCTTGTTCTGTTGTTTTGGAGCTTGATCCATTTTTTGTTTGATTGTATTCAAGTTTGGACTTGTCATGATGAGGTTTTTGACTGTTGATAATGTCATTCAAAACTTTTGAGTTGTTCTGCATATTTTTCTTTTGAATATCCTTTCTTAATGTGACAATTTATGCTTCCAAATTTCCAATGATCTTGTCTCTTCCTTCTAGATGTTCTTTGAGTGCTTCTTCAATTATTTTATCTTCTTCAATTTGAACCTTCAAACTTGTGATCATTTGTTCTAGTTCCTGAGTGTCTTCTTTCTTGTCTAGTTCCTCTTGTAATTTCTTGTTTTTCTTCTTTTCTCTTTTGATAACTTATATGGCACACAAAAATTCTTCTCGGTAGTCAACTTTTGCCTCTTCATATTCTTCTTCTACCTCTTCATATTCTTCTTCAGAGTCTTTTTTATCAGAGTCTTCTACTGCAATGAATATAACTCTTTTTGTCTCACTGTCACTGACTTCATCTTCATCTGATGATGAGATCTCTTCTTTGGTGCATAAAATTTTCTTGAAAACTTTCTTTGTGGTTCTTTTCCCTTTATATGTTTGTTTTCTATTTGAGTAACCTTCATCATTTCTCTTTTTCTTACGAGGACATCTGTTAGAAAAATGACCAATACCATCACAATTAAAACAAATCAAAGGAATCTTACCTCTATGCCTGTCGTTGGTTCCATTGTTCAATCTTCTAACAAAGTTGTCCACTTATTCATCATCTTCTAAGACATCATTGTTGCTGCTATGTTCTTTTTCTTTTTGCTTTCCCTTTTTCTTTGACCTTTTGGATTCTTTGAAGGTTGCTTGTTTTATATCTGAATTTTCCTGTTCAGTTCTCATTTCATATGTTGTGAAGATTCCATGTAGTTCGTCCATGATTATTGAGTTTAGATCTGCTCTTTCTTCTAGTGTTGATATCTTAGGGTCAAATATCATAGGAAGAGATCTTAGTACCTTTTGAAAAATCATAGATTCTTTGATTTCTTCTCCCAATCCCAAGATTTCATTTATTGTTTTATCGACTCGTAAAAAGTAAACTGCAATTTTCTCATATTCATTCATCTTTAGTTGTTCAAACTAACCTATGTAAGTTTGAAGCTTTGCTTCTTAGACTTTTGAATCTCCTTCATAAATATTTTGAAGTTTTCCCCAAATATCTTTAGTGGATTTACAATGTGAAACTTTGGTGAATATCGATTCTCCAAGACCATTCAAAACTGCATTTGTGGCTTTGGAATTATTCTGACTGCATTTCGTAGCTTTGTCATTTGTCGATGGAACTACTGGTGTTGTGTATCCATCTACAATTGATTGCAAAATTTCAAATCCATGTGCATGTATATATGTCTTCATCCTTATGCTCCAAAAGGCATACTTCTATCCATCAAACTGTGGTATTCCATTTTTATACATGTTTTTTCTCTCCATGATCTACCTTTCAGTGGTTAAACTGATTTTTGAAGGAACCTGCTCTGGTACCAATTGTTGGATTATTGAGAGGGGGGGTGAATCAATAGTAGACAAATCTAATCTTTTTTAACCATATAATGTAAAAAATGAACAAATGAGCAATCATACACATACATAGTACACAAGTGTTTTTATATGGAAACCCAAAGCAGGAGAAAACCACAAAATGCTTTTTCTTATATGTATTGAAGAATTACATTCATTGGAAACACCGACTTTCTTTGTTTTCCAGCTGCAAATGGAAGGAGGCTCCAAACCCCTAGTTTCTTAGGCTACAACCTGAGGGAAGATCTAACTCCCAAATTATCTAGCTACAACCAGAAGGAGGCTACAACCCCATATGTTCTCCGGCTACAACCGGAAGGTGGCTACAACCAACTATCCTTGCCCCATCCAACCGCCCTGACATATAAGTAGAATGATGGAACCAATGTCAAACTATCACTGTGAGATATATTGTTGTAAACTTGTACCAATAAACCTGCACTAAACAACTTGAACCATGTATCAACCATGCATCAACATGTACCTCAACATGTAATCAACATGTACCATAAACAAGTGCATCAACCATGTACCAACCTGTACCAAACAACCTGTAATCAACTTGTACCATAAAAAAATTGTATCAAACATGCACCAACATGTACCTCAACCTGCAAACCTTCCTTAACTTTAACAGGAAGAGACTAGCATTTTCATCAAACTTTACTTTAGTCTCACATGACTAGTTTTGGATTAGTCAACAACCCTAACTTGAAATAATCATAACTATGTACCTGTAATGAATAAAGATTTGAAAATAGTAAACAATGTTCTTTAGTGTGTTTTATGAAATTCCTCTAGGTGTCACTACTTGGAACCTCTCAGAAAAGGATTTATAGCAAAAATGGCATACCTTGTTGAATTCTGGCTTATTCTAGAGAGCGAACTTGTAGAGCGTGCCCCGCCCAGAATATTTGTTGTATGGATCTGAAAATTTTACAAAGAATAATATAGAATGTACTCTAACCAACACATTTGGTCTTACTGAATTTGGATCTGTTATGAAGAAGTTATGACGTTTTTTCCTGAAACATCTATTTTAGACTAGTTTCAGGACTAGCCATAAACCCTATTTTCCACGAAGTATAACTCCAAAAATACAACGACCCATAAGATAAAATTCATATCATAGCTACTTGGATATGTTACCTCAATGGCCTCCCAATTTCATGGTCGGAATCATTCTAGAAAAAAATTATTGTGAAAATGGTGAGATGACCTGTAAATAACATACCTTAGAAAGCATCATCAAAAGAATTTATCCTCCCTTCAACTCCAGCCTTCTTTTCTTCACCTTCCCTCTGAAATTTGGCTTAGATATCCTTTGGTTACCTTAGTCACCTGTAGATATTCAATATTCTCAAGTGTGTTTAAAATGAGAGAGCCTTGCCTCTTATTTATACTCAAGTAGCTTCCTTAGAAGCATCTTCTAGGCCACTTTGTCCACATAGTCACCTATGTCCAAATTTTCCCAGTTTTCCACTTGTCCATGTATCTAATATCCACTTGACCTCTTAACCCATTTTCCTCATTTTAGATTTAACCTTCTTATAACCACTTTCCATAATTAGAAAGTTCTCCATTTACTTTATTATTTAAATAATCCTCGTTGACTTTGTCACTTCACTTTATTATTTAAATAATCCTCTTTGATTTTGTCACTTCACTTTATTATTTAAATAATCCTCTTTGATTTTGTCACTTCACTTTATTATTTAAATAATCTTCTTTGACTTTGTCACTTCACTTTATTATTTAAATAATTCCTTCTTTGCAATCACTTTGACTTCTTTGACCTTTTGGGGCTTCAAGCCAATCATATGAGGGTCCTTCAACTTCGTAAGGTCATAACTCTCAAACCGTGAGGAGTTATGTGACGTTCCACATACCATCGGAAATGGCATGAAATATACTATCCATATGGAATATTCTTACCATCAAAGATATCAAAATTCATACCATTATACATCAAACAAACTTGGGTCCATTACCCAAACCTTTGTGCTACCAAAATTCTCTACCGGACTTTCTTCAAGGGTTGACATCAATGACAACCAACCCAATTAATCAACATAAAAACCCTGTAGGGTGCCGGTGTTCTACCTTAACTTGCTGGCATTCTAGACACTTAGCTAGATAGTCATCTATGTCTTTTTTCAATCCAGGCCAATAGAATTGTTTCCTAGTGGCTGTGATCATTTTCCTATAACCTGGATGACTAGTATATGGTCTCTTGTGTATTTCATCCATTATGAACCTCTTCAAGTCGTCAAAACTTGGAATATACAATATTTTTTTGTAGGTCAACATGCCTTCATCGAGCATCTGATAGACTTCATACTTTAGCCCCGTGGGCTCTTGCTTTAGGTATGATGTCACGGTCTTGAAAAATGAATTTGTTTCTTGTGCATTCCTGACTCTCTCCCTAAAATCCATTTTAGAGGTGCTCATTGCTTCCAGGTGAATCATTTTCACACTTCTGCTAAGGTCATTGGCCACCCTATTTTCCTTCCCTTTGATGTGTTTGATTTCAAAATCAAACTCACTAAGGAGAGCCATCCACCTAGATTGCCTAGCATTGAGTTTTGGTTGATCAAGCTGGTGCCTCAACCCACAATGGTCTGTCATAAGTACAAATATCCTACCCAGGAGGTAATTCCTCCACATTTTTAAATCATGCACTATGGAAGACAACTCTAGGTCATGGGTCACATAGTTGATTTCATGCTCATTCAATTTTATGGATTTGTAGCAAATTACGCGCCATTCTTACATAAGGAATCCTTCGAGTCCTTCCTTACAGGAATGTGTATACACAAGGAAGTCATTATCAGGGTCTGCAACATTCAACATGGGTTCATGGGTTAGAAGGTATTTCAGTTCCTGAAATATTTCTTCACATTTTGATGTCCAAGTGAATTTAGCCCCTTTTTCGGAAGGGCAGTGATTGGACAACCAATTTTGGAAAATCCTTTTATGAATCTTCTATAGTATCCTGCTAAGCCCATAAAGGATATCATAATAGATACATACTTTGGGGTAGGCCATTCCATGATAGATTTGATCTTGTTAGGGTCTACTGCCACTCCTTCTTCAGAAATAACATGGCCTAAGTAATGGAATTGCTTCTGAAAAAAGTCACACTTGCTAAACTTAGCGTAGAGCTGATGCTCTCTTAGAAATTGAAGCACTAATTTAAGATGTTCTTCATGCTCCCCTCTATTCTTGGAGTATATTAGGATATAATTAATGAAAACCAATACAAATCTTTCTAGGAGTTTGTTGAGTACATTATTCATCAAGCACATAAAAGTAGCGAGGGCATTGGTTAATCCAAATGGCACCACCACAAATTCATAGTGACCATATCTTGTCCTGAAGGTTGTTTTGTGGATGTATTCATCCTTGATTCAGACTTGATGGTATCCATACCTTAAGTCGATCTTGGAGAAAATGTAAGCACCCCTTAATTGGTTGAACAAGTCATTGATTCTTGGTAAGGGATACTTGTTCTTTATGGTCGTCTTATTGAGTTGTCTATAGTATATGCACAATCGAAGTGTGCAATATTTATTTTTCACAAACAAGGTGGGTGCTTCCCATGGAGACACGTTGGGTCAGATGTAGCCTTTGTTCATCATGTCCTTTAGTTTTAGCTTGAGCTCAACTATCTCTGGTGTACTCATCCTATAGAGCATTCTAGACATTGGCACTACTCTTGGTGCAAGTTCTATGGAGAAGTCAATATCTCTTCTCAAAGGTAGACCCGGTAGATCTTCTGGAAAAACATATTTATATTCTATTAATATGGGGTGGTTCTCTAAGTTTGGTTTGTCATCCTCAAAAGATTCCAACACCTGTATTGCATATAGAGGACATCGCTTTCTGCAATACTTTTTCATTTGAAGGGATGATATTTGTCTCACTGAGACAAGATTCTAAATCCCTTGGAGGGTTATTTCCCCCCCTTCTTCATTTTCACATTCCAAGGTTTTATGGTAACATTCCAACTTAGTTTTATGAGTGGATAACCAGTCCATACCAACCAACAGGTCATAATATCCTAGGGGAAGTAAGTTAAGGGTCACTTGGGTGGGTAATCCATCCATAATGAATTGGAAGGCTAGTATAACCTCTCCTACTTTTCTTTTGGTTCTAGTGGCTAGTTGTGCCAACCATGGCTTAACATGTCTAACTAGTTGAATTTTACACTTATCAATAGTGTGAGGGGCTACATAACTCAAATTATAACTAGGGTCAATTAAAATAGAAACTAGATGGTTGGCGATGATACCTTCCATCTCCACCATTGACGCTTGGTGGTTGGCTTGTTTAGTATCCAGGGCTGCATAAAGTTGTGGCATGCTCCTAGCCACATCATTGATTGTGGTAGATTCTTGGATGTTATAGACTCTCCTATTGTTCTATTGTCTGTGTGGGAAATCCCTCAGCAGATGTTTTTCTCCACAACCCAAACATTTCAATGGTCTGCTCTTTGGGTTATAAGTATTTCCTAGGGTTGCTCCAAAATGTTTGTTTCCACTCTTGGAGGGGAAATTATGTTGATAAACATTTCTGGTAGGAAGGCTCATCCTAGAACCCTTCCCGTAGTTCTTAAATCTTGAGGATTTAAACCCCTTCTTCTTGAATCCCAAACTAGTCTTATTCTTCCAGTCCTTGCGAGGTTCTATCTGACTCCCAAACTGTTCATAACAATACCTTTCCTTCTGGATAGTATCTTCTAAGGTCTTCAGCTCATAAAACTCAATCCTGTCCCGGAAAGACTGAGCTAACCCACTTATAAATCACTGCACTTTTACCTTTTCATTTTTTATGTAGGGTACATACCTTATCAGTTCAAGGAATTTGTTGATATATTCCTCTATGGTGAGTTGTCCCAGCCTGAGTTTGTAGAGCTCCTTAGCCTTCCCATCAAAGTATTTCTTTGATAGATACTTCTTCTTGAAGTGTTCCTCAAACTGTTTCCATGACAAATCCTTCTCATGGTTTCCTTTCACATTCTTAAGGTATTCCCACCAAATGGAAGCCTTCCCATTCAGGTTGAAGATGATTATTCTAATTTTCAAGTTTTCAGAGTAATCATGGACTCTAAATTATTTCTTTAAACCAAGCAGCCAAGATTCGACCTCTTCCCCTTTCTTAATATCTCCATCGAAAGAGGGTGGTTTGGATTTCTTGAATTCTTCAGGATCGTGACCTTTGGAATTCTTTCACTTATTTCCTCTCCTTTGAGACGGTGAGCTATTTTTTCTACTAGAATATCCCTCAGAGTTGCCAATTTCCTCTCCATAGAACTCTCCTGTTGAGTGTCCCCTGCCTCCAGTTTGGGCCTTCCTCAAGGTAATCCTCCTAGTGTGGCTACTTATGGGACCATGTTTTCATATCTCAGGTGGACTTTGACTTCTCTTCATATGTCATCGGTCCACATGACTGGATGTGGGTCCACGTTGCAGTTGCCTCTGTATATCGGATAAGCTCTATAGTAAGACTACATTAATTTTCGTTTGTTTTTCTTGCTCCTTTATCAATCTCTCATTGTCATCCTTGCAACTATGTAATTTATACATGAGGCTCCTTACAGTTTCAACTAGATCTGGAGGGGTTTCCACCGCTCTCCTTTCATCATATTCTTCGTCTCTATTGTGGGAGCCATCTCCCACTTTATGGAAAGTCACCATCCTTTATACTTGTAGTTTATCATGATTTACTGACTACTCGAGTGCTGAAAAAACACTTATTGTTAGCCAACAATCTATTAGTTGATGAACAACCAATAGTTTATATTTCTTAAATACACACACAATAGAATGTTTCAATCTTTACTTCAGTAAAGGTTTAACTAGATTCTTTAGGAAATAAGTAATATAGGGTGTCACCCTTAAAATTCCTTTAAATATTCTTTTTACGCAACTCATCCATGAGCCCAAGCAGGCCAAGTGTTGTAACCATGCTCTGATACCAATTTGTAACACACCCAACCCCTTAAATATCTTTTATGAGGTGGGGCATCATAAATTCATTTTTCCTTAATTAATAAAACCCTTTTTCCAGGGTCTCTATCATGTTCTTCTCGTCGAGATCTCTCCAACCATTGTCTCCACGCTCAAAACCGAGCTCCAGACTGGAAGATATGTCCTTCCAAGTTCTTCGGGTGTTTATTGGTCAAGGAACATGTGGTCCTTCTCATACATATCATCGTTAGTTCCCTGAAATCACGGAGCTCCCAGCGCTCCTAAATCAATGGAAAAGGTCCAACCACCATTAATCTAACGATGAATATTCCTCCACATTAACACTTATGCCTAAGGGAAAATTTTGGCATTCGGCGTTGAACGCCTCTTTTCTATCTACGCACGAGACCTCCCAGAGTCTTGAACTCCTGAAGTCCCATAATATTTCCACATGACCCCGGCCTTCAGGCCTTTTGGTCTCTGTACAATACCACACTCTAAACCCTCCTGAACTCCCGAAGTGTCAGACTCTCGGAGTTTCGATCACCTCTATAAACATTGTGGCTAGGCGGGTACGTACCAGGGGCTGAAACATGTCATGTATCAATGGGAGCATAGGGTAAGTGATACGCGTGAATCGATATGACATGTGGCACGTCAAAATTGGGTCCATGTCACACTGGGTGATGCCACTGTGCCACGTCACTCTGGACTGATCGTCTTTCATACCCTTTGATCTTGCAGCCAAGGTATGTCCATGTAACCCTTGGATCAATGATCTCTGCTACTTCATAAATTTAGCGTTCAGGGGTTTCATGGTGTAAACTTCTTCTTTCTCCCATATTTGGTCAGTGCCAGGATGACCACAACCTGGATCTAATAGTTAGGAAAAGTCCTGAAGCATCCCTGAATCGACGTCTCTCATCACTTCGGGATTTGGAGCTTATCGACACACCACACCTCAAATCCTCCAGACTTCCCAATCTCCAGACTAAAGGATCTGGTGCCACGCGTCCCTTGTATATCAACAATTGAGAGGGATCCCAAATGATCCAAGGATGGAGGGTCCTCATTACTTCGTGAATTCGGCCTTCAGGGGGGTTTTGATGTTACAACACCCTTCTTCTCCCGAAGCGTTCAATGTCAGGTTGACCTCGACATGGAACCCTCTCGAGAAAGAAGGACACTAACAAAGATCTGAACCTGAATTGCTTCAGGTCGCCTCGTCTGCATTTGGTCAACTGCCTTTTCATGCTACGAAGCATTGCATCTGCCCAGTTAAAAACCCGAGGTTTAGTACACTCTATGGCATACTGGAAGTAACTTTGGAGCGCCATGTGAGGAGTGGAGCTCCCGAACATACGTGCAATGGTGAATAAAATAGTGCGGAGGGTCAAATCCCGCACTCCCCAAATAGATACTTTCCCTTTCTTCCTCTCTGCCTCAGGAACACAGTGTAAGCGACAGTACTCACTCATGGGCATACCACCACCTCTGCTACCAGTCATGCTCTTGTGGTACCCACGCCGTGACAATCCAGTCAAGAAGTAAATGTCCTCAATATCTAAGGACAGTGTGTGGACCCCTACATGAAATACCTGCTGATCGACATCCCACATATGCACAAGGTACTCTAATAACCTGACTTGGGCCCTCATGCCCGGAATACAAAAGTACTTCAGAAGGCCACAATTTCTCAAAGCAACAATAGTGGGTGGATGATTTCTAGCAATGGCATTGTCTTCTTCATGCTCCCTTTCGCGCCATTCAAGAACCATTTTGATGGCCAATTACCTGCATAAGAAGCACAAAAAGAGGATTAGCAACTCTTTTCATGAATTGGTTCTCTTTCATTGAGTAAATTTTTAAAAAAACTTTTGTGCTTTGCGGTTCTCGTAGGTACCCTTTAGGCACAGTGCAAGAACCTCGCAGGCTGTTGTGGGCTCACCTGTGAGAATGACCCATTCTCGTAGGTCCCATGTAGACCACCTGCGAGAATGGATGAGCACAAGTAGGGCTCACAAAACCAACTCAAAAAATGAATTTTAACCAATGAAAATGCAAAATTAAACCATGAAAGAGTAGAGGACAAAGAGCCTACCTCACTGTCGCTAACAGCTCGACAAATGGACACACATAACTCCCGCAATCTAATGCCGAACTTCGAGGGTAAAAGAGGGGTTTTTGGGCTCAAATAGTGGAAAAGTGAAAATGATATGGTAGAAAGAGTTTTACTCCTTTATATTTATTTTTACCATGTTATTTGGTTTTCTATGATTATTTATCTATTAAACCTTAATCCCTAATGTCCTTTTGAGTGTAACTATTGCAGGCATAACGACTTCGATGTTCATATACAGGGATGCAGACGTATTTTTTCTTTTTCATCGCATGTTTTGATTGTTTTTTATGGTTTTTGTATAAAACCTCGAGCTTGGTCTTTGTCCGTTCTCGCGCTCGAAAATGCATGAGAACGCGATCGAGCATACTTTTATCACTTTTTCAGGCTCAACAAGGTTATACGAAAAAGGAACCCCCCTGGAGTCCTCTTTAAGCTCTTTTCAGACTCTCTAAACATGAAAAGATAGCCGAGCGACCTTGCTATTTTCACGCTCGATAAAGTATCTGAAGAAAGCGTCTGGTGAGCGATAATTTATCTCTTTTTCGGTCTCATCAGACTACTTTACGAAAAAGGAACTGAGAGAGTTCTCTTTTAAGTGTTTTTCCAGACTCTATAATCATGAAAAACCTTCGAGTTTTCTATCTTTGGACTTGTTAAACAAACATTGACAAGCCCATAATGGGACCGAACCACTCCTTCTTAGGGTTCGTTAAACATACTCTGAAGGACTTATCCAAAGGATAAGATTATATCAACAAGCATATGTTATCCTCCTCAAGCTTGCGTAAAAATAAAGAGGTACTCGCCAGAAATGGTGGGGGAAACTTTGGGAAAGGGATATGTTATCATCTTCGTATTGATTGGCAGTAAGTGTCACTCTTGAACATGAAACCCCCTATTCATTATATTTGAAGTCGGTTTGGGAAATCCATTTGTCTCTCATTCGATTTGCTACAAGGTCATTCCCTGTGTCGTCTTTGAGTCAATACTGCCAAATCATTGGTCGTGTCGTTCATATGT
>ML804928.1:159418-169858 GCA_009831015.1 Picea engelmannii | reverse complement strand
ATTGACATCAATGGTGATTTCCCTCGCACTTGTTAACGGTTTCATCAATGACCGGTAATCAAGTGGTTTCTGCCATGTTCGACTTCAACACATGTAATCACATGGTTAGATTCGTACTTTTGGGCGACGAGATTGAAGACCCTAGATATCATCTCTTTGTCTAGGTTGTGATGGAGTATGTATAATTTGTGACACATAGATCCACTGTGTATGTCTTGTGGCTATGTCGTCTTAATTTGAAATTTCTCGCATAGATCCACAGTGTATTCCTGGTGGCTATGCTATATTTTGACGGCATGGATCCACAGTGTATGATTGGTGGCCATGACCTATGTCTACAATGTCATCCGTCTGTGATATGAGTATGGGAATGCCTACCTCAGAATTAATATATATGATATTTTACAGATGCTTGGTTGTTTGCAGGTTTCCGATTAGGTGCGCTCCTGGTTCCCGACGCACACATGCAGTTTACAAAGTCTTTCGTATGTCACTGGTTCTGGCCTCATACTTTGGGGGGAATTCTGTTACCCATGATTTTGGTCATCATGATGGTGTACTCAGGCTCCTCATAAGAACTTTCTCCTGAGAAAAGTTATATTCATCTCTTCCCAGAAAACTCATTTTTGAAGAGAGTTCACAGGTTGCTAGTATCCCAGGGTGCGAGAATGACCCATTCTCGCAGGCTGCCTTAACCTAGGGTGTGAACTTCTTGCACTATGTAACATAGCTAGGGTGAGAACCTTCTCTAAATCTTGGAGAAAGATGAATTCTCGATGGTTCTAGAAGGGAATATTCTAGAAGAATGGGTTGGCATTCGAATGGTTATCCTTGTACGGGATTCCCTGATATTGTGGGATCATTCTTATCTAAATAACCATCTCATTCTCTCCTATATATTGATGGAATTCTCATGGAAAAGGTTAAGAAAGATTCATTGGAGAATTGGTGAAAGAATTGTGTGAAGGACTTATCTTGAACAGGAGCTTGGAGACTCTAGCAAGTCTATCAAAAGGATTTGATCTTCTTCATGCAAAGATTGAGAAAGTGTGTGTGTTGGAGCCAAGAGCCATCGAAAGGAATCTTGCGACACTAAGGCGATCAGGTTGTAATCTTCTACTTTCAATTAATATGATACAGTGGCATGTCCCTTTCCCATAAAGTTATTCTCACTTTATTGTGTAATTCCTTGATCATACACATAAGTTGACAATTGAATATATTTTCCTATCTTCACTTTGGTTGGTTTGTGTTGTCTTGGTCTTGACCTCACGAGAACACCGGAGCTTGCACCAGGGTGTAAGTCCGTTAAGAAGGTCGTCAGCGTAAATTTTCCACCCTAGCCCATCCCCTTCTCGTCTCATTGTTGCGACGTTGGATTTCATCACCAACTAGTGACTTCGGAATTAGAAGGTCTTGTTTGCTTGGTGTTGCTTCCTAGATTTTGTTTACTAGCGTGTGTTGTTGTTACCAAAGTTGACCATATGATTTTCTTCATGAAGTTTGTCACTCGTTTACAATAGATCCTCCACATCGTTCATGTAGAATGTAGGGTTTATCTCCAGAGCATCTGGAAGGTTCTCAACCCTTGCCTACAAGTACACCTGAGGGCTCTCCTCGGCAAAGTGAAGTCACAGTCGTCACCACGCCACAAGTGGAACGAACTGACTCTCTAGAACATTTTCGAATCACAAATACTCTAGAGGACTTTCGACTTCACCGTGATTCTGAGCGACCATTTATGCGACTGAATTCTTCCGGAGACTTAGTTGTTACGTCTTCTGGATCACCAGTTGGACCCATTCCAGGCATAGAAGGCCAAGATCTTTTTTGGTCTACAAGTTTTTTTCGACGAGACATTTTTGGTCCAGGTTCACCTGTGATTTCTAAAATCAACCCACCTGTGATTCTTGAAATCTCTAGTCCAGAGACAATATTGTTTACTACCGCCTATCACTTTACTGCATCTCACAAATACTACGAGTGTCCCAACCGGGTTTACTGCGGTTAGTCTTTCTCCCATCAACACACCGCGAACGCCCACGTCACTCTGACACTACCACCCGTATACCGTGCGTTGAATGCTTCCATTCCCACTCCTACACAAACCCCATCCGACTCTCCTGGTGGTCCTTCTTCTTCTGGGCACTCTCTTCCCGGTTTTATTCCAACACTCCCTCAATTTCCTTTTGGAGGACCTTCTTCATCTTCTACTGGCAGTATTTATCCTAGTGGCACTATTCTGTCATTCACACCAAATTATCAGATTCCCATCGGTGGACAATTTCACCAAGGTGGTATGACTCAACCCCCTCTCAGCGGGCAAATTCCTTTTGGCACACAAATCCCAATTGGAACACAACCCCCAATTGGAACACCACCTTCGTTAGGAGGACCGACCCTGCCTTATGGGAAAAACATACCTCCGTCCTTGGCCGAGTATTGGAATCAGTTGATACAACATCCTCCTCAATCGATTGGGGGCCAACAGTTTCCAACTACATCCGTAATACCCCCTAGTATGGGCCAACCATATCTAGGTTCATTCAATCCCATTTAGGGGGCGAATGCTAAAACTCAAGTCCCTGTTCCAGGGTACAATCCTATGAGCTACTATCCTCTTCAACCACCACCGAATCTACCTCGGTCTTCACATTATATGCAGACTGCTTATGGTCCTACTAGTTTGTCGACAGGGCTTCCTCCCTTAAGCCACCAGTACCCGCAGGTGAATCGACAATTACCTTTCATAGCCACTTTGGATCTGCCAGATTTGTCAAGGATTTTGAATGATCCAATTTGTCACTCTCCCCAATGGCCTGCTATACCAGCCAAGCTACCATTGGACATTCCTAAATTCGACGGCAAAGCGGGAGAGGACCCAAACAATCACGTTATGACTTTTCACCTATGGTGTTCATCCAACTCGTTGATGGATGACTCTATTCGTTTACATATTTTTCAATGAACCCTCACAGGTTCTGCTACGAAGTGGTATATCAAATTGCCACGAGGTTTCTTCTCTGACTTTAACACCCTAGCTATGGCTTTCCTCACACACTACCAGTTACCGATTCGTTATGACATGGGGACCTATATTTTGACTTCTTTCAAACAGAACAAGGCCACTCATATATCCAATCACATTCATGAGTGGCGATGGCAACGACGTCTTATTAAACTCAAACTCCTCGATCAGTTGCTGGTAGAATGGTTCACCAAATCGTTTGTGAATGACATCGGTCGTGACATTGCCATGGGTGGAGTGGTCACAGAAGAGTAGGCTATAAGTCGTGCTCAATATCTTGATCTCGTTTACTCGCAAATGGGTACCCTTTACGATTTACTACCTGACTTACCTCGTCCTTCCACTTCCACAACTTCAACTACTCCAGTTTCCTCGCATGTAGCTGACGGTGTGATTGGCACTTTCCAGGCCCAACCACATTCCGCCTCAAGCACAAACCCCAAACCTGCTTCTTCTAATGTTCAAAATGCTCTGTCTCCTGCCCCTCCCACTGGCAAGACTTCTGAGGTAAATGTAGTCCAATCTACCCCAGCCGGTAAAAAAAAATCTAAAAAGGGGAGAGGTAAGAATAAGGAGGAAAAAAATACTTCTCAAGCAGAGCGAACCAAAACTACACCTGTTGAAGATCAGGATAAGCGCAAACCTCGATACCCTTGTCTTATCTGTGGTGATGATCACTACACGAAGGATTGTCCACAATGCGTCGAGGTCACTAAGTTCCTTCAAGGAGCTCCAAAACCACCTGCACCGGTCATTTTGTCCAAACCCTTCCCGTCTCAACAACAGGATTAGTTGGTCATTCATGACCAACCCTCATCTTCTACTACATCCTATGTTTTGATGTGTACTGGCGATTCTAAGCAGAGCGACGTTTCACTCACTACTCGAGCCAAATATTATTCTCCCGCTAAAGAGAAGGTTGATGATCTACCACCTTCCTCGGTACAACCCTCTCCCGTGACTCCACCTACCAATGGTCCTCTTCATCTCGAACGACCGAGCCTCGACATAGTTCTGCGACCCCCCCCAAAGGGCGTCATTCAGAAATTGACTTTCAATCCTCAAGCTCGTGCCACCCAGAACTACAACATTGTTGAAGATCTGGCCCAGGCACCTTCTGCGATGTCAGCCCTTGAAAACCTTCAAAGTTGTCCCACACAATGGAAGGCACTGTTGAAAGCTATCGGTGGAATCGACCCGACGGATACGAATTTGATAATATTTGACTTGGAAGATCACGTTCCAAGGTTACCCCCACAACTCACATTCCATATCTAAGTGGTTGTCTCTAAAAAAAACATTTTCCGAACCGTTATCGATGAGGGTGCCTCGACATGTGTTATGTCTCTTGCTTGCTGGAAAGCCATTGGCTCTCCTTCTTTGAATGAATCCCAGAACACTCTTAAAGCCTTCAACGGCTCTGGTTTTAAGCCGTATGGTGTCCTTTCTTCGTTTCCCATCACATTAGAAGGCAAAACGGTCCAAGTTGAAGTGGAAATCTATGACACTCCCCTTGATTACAATATTTTGCTTGGTCGCAGCTGGATCGATTCCATGCGTGTCGTTCTGTCGACCCTTTTCCGTGTGGTACATTTCCCACATCAAGGTAAGGTCGTCACCGTCGACCAACTAGACTTATTCAATTCGGATACCCGTACTGGCAACGTACCGTTCATCGCTGAAACCCCACTGGGTTATGAGAACGTCGGTGTAGGCCTTCTAAAAGACTCTTCGTTAATGGGTACTTTCCCCATTCCACCGCCCGATGTTCCACGCTCATCTGTTGCTTCAATCAACAGGATCTCCACCTGAATTCACGAACTTCCTATGTCTCACGACCTCTGGATAGTACCTAACCCTGGAGATCATCTTCGTTACGGTGACGAAATGTTGTTAAGTCCGATCGAATCCGCCTATCAGGCCATTCAATTGGCAACTCCTTCTACCCCCTCTCTTAGTGAGATGTCTCCAGATCCTTTCCGTGTCATTTTTCCCATTGACGAAATGATCATGTCTGTCATGGAAGACACCCCTTGGGATGATGGCCATCATCGTTCCATCCTCTTTCTGGAGCAACGTACCCTTGAGAACTACCAACGGATCTCGACCCCGTCGACCATTGTTGTCATCTCCACTGTTCCCGAGTCTGCACATGATGTGTTTTCCAAAGGGAACTTAAGCAATGTCTTGCCCACTATTCCCCTTGACATATCCGTCAAACCTGGGATTGTCGAAAATGTCCATATCAGAGCTTCATGTTCTTCTGACGAGTTTCGTGATATCTTCGCATGGAGGTACGAAGAAATTTCGGGTATCGACCCTGAGATTGTGATACATGAGATAAATACATACCCCGACGCTAAACCCGTCCGGCAATGCCTTCGTCCATTTCACCCACGTAAAGTGGCGGCTATCAAACTCGAAGTCAAGAAACTTCTTAAAGCCGGATTTATTTATTCGGTGGCTCTCACAGACTGGGTTTCCAATCTTGTCCCAATCGACAAGAAACAAGGCACAATTCGTGTATGCGTTGATTATAGGGATATCAACAAAGCTTGTCCTAAAGACAACTTTCCTACCCCCTTCATCGATTAGATTGCCGACGATTGCGCCAGAAGTGAAATATTCTCTCTCATGGATGGTTTCTCCGGGTATAATCAAATCAATATTGTTCTCGGGGATCAACATAAGACTGCTTTTATTTTTCCTTGGGGTAATTTTGCCTATCTGAAACTTCCTTTCGGTCTCAAGAACGCTGGTGCAACTTTTCAACGAGCTATGTCTTATGCTTTCCATGATATCAAGCACATCGTTCAACCATATTTGGACAATTTACCCGCTCACTCAATGCGCCGAGTCGATCACCCAATCCACCTCTGAGCCATTTTCGTTCGCTGTCGGTTCTACCGTATACGTTTAAATCCTCATAAGTGCATTTTCTACGTGGAATCCGACCGCCTTCTAGGTTTTATCGTTTTGCGTCAAGGGATCTGGGTGGATCCTTTAAAGGTTGAGGCGATCCTTAATCTCCCTCCTCCTTCTACTCTCCGCCAATTACAAAGTTTGCAGGGGAAAGCAAACTTTCTTCGTCGTTTTATCCCAAATTATGCCAAGATAACTCATGGATTTACACGGCTATTAAAAAAGGGTTTAGAGTTCGTCTGGGATACCATTGCCAACAATGCTTTTGAAGCTTTGAAATTGTCCCTAACGCATGCTCTGCTTCTCTTTCCCCCTGATTATAGTCGCGATTATTTCCTCTACCTTGCTGCCTCGGATTACACCATTGGTATGCTTCTCGTCCAAGAGGATGATGCTAACGACGAACATGTTATATACTACTTGAGTCGAAGTCTAACGCCCACTGAAATCAAGTATTTACATGTTGAAAAATTGGCCTTGGCTACCGTCCAAGCCGTCCAACGCTTCCGGCACTATATCCTCTCGCGCAAGACTACACTGATTTCTCACTACAACCCTATGCAACACATTCTTACCCGTCAATTTCTAGGGGGAAAATACTCCAAATTGATTGTGATTCTCCAGGAGTTTGACTTGGAATTTGAACGCACCAAGTCCAAGAAGTCCTTAGTTTTCGCTGAGTTGATATGCGACTTTCCCCATTCTGAAATGGAAACAATAGCAGTTGATTCATTACCCGATGAATCTCTTTTCCTTATCAACACTGATGATCTTTGGTATGGTGATATCATTATATATCTCCAAACCCAGAATTTCCGACCAACTTTGTCTAGTACTAACTGACGTCGCATACGCTATCAAGCCCGTCAATATATTATCCTCGGGGATACTCTTTATCGTCGGGGGATTGACTCTATTTTTCGACGAAGTCAAGAAAGCTCTGAATGAATGTCATTCTAGAGCATGTGGTGGTCATATGTCTGGGTATGCTACTGCCCAGAAGATCTTACGAGCAGGGTATTTTTGGCCTTCTTTATTTAACAACTGCATAATCGTCGTTCAAAAATTCCATGCTTGCCAGACCTATAATAACAAGATACGATCACATCCCGCTCCTCTTCACCCTGTGGTCTCAGTTGGTCCCTTTGCAAAATGGGGCATCGATTTCATGACATGTCACCCTCACTCGGTCGGGGGGCATGGTTACATCATTTTAGTCGTCGATTACTTTACGAAATGGGCCGAGGCGATGCCGACATTTGACAACACTGAAAAGACCGCAGCATTATTCATTTTTAATCACGTCATAGCTCGTTTTGGTGTTCCCCAAGCTATCGTCACTGATCACGGTAGCCATTTTAGAAACTTCATGATGTCTGAACTTACTGAAAAGTTGGGTCTTCACCATGATAACTCAACGCCCTATTACCCACAAGCCAACGACTAGCTCGAAGAAATTAACAAAGTTCTCATAACTATGCTCCGACGAATGATAGGGATTCACAAAACAAGTTGGCACACAATGTTGTTTTCGACATTGTGGGCTTACCGGGCATCCGTCAAATCTGCTACTGGGTTTACACCTTTCCGGTTAGTCTATGGTTTGGAATCTATTCTCCCGATTGAATGCAAGATACCCTCTTTAAAACTAGTTGTTGAACTCCTACCAAACACTTCTGCTGAGGAAGAACGCCTATTGTATCTTATGCGATTAGACGAAACTCGACACGATGCTACTCTAGTTATAGAAGCTCAGAAAAAATGTGTCAAGGCCCAATACGACAAACATGTCAAGCCTCGTGTTTTCTCCAAAGGAGATCTTGTTCTCCTCTATGATCAAGATCGAGATATGCTAGGAGCTAGAAAATTCGAAGCCATGTGGCGAGGTCCTTATATCGTTCAACGGGTTTTGGAAAAAGGAGCTTATGAGTTAGTAGATTACGATGGTATCCCTTTGAGTGAACCTAGGAATGGGTTATACTTGAAGAAGTACTATGCATAAAATCATCTGTGCACGAGTACTTGTATTTTTATTGTATTATACTTCTTGTGTGTTACTACAGTTTGCTTTTGTCGTTATCTGGTCTCTACCCTTATGTGACGTTGTGTTTTATAGCCAGATGTCGAAGTCTTCGCTACCCTATATTGGCTTCGTTGATGGCGCTAGCCATAGTACTCAGAACCTTGCTTCCACTTCATGGGCAATTTACGCCCCTACAAATGAACGTGTCTCCTTACGAGGTGTATGTCTCAACCGTGCGACCAACAACATTGCAGAGTATATCGTCGTTATTGAATTATTGGTTGATGCTATCTCGCTCGGAATCCGTCATTTGGTTGTGCGACTCGATTCGCAGCTTGTAGTACTACAATTAAGTAATGTCTATACTATTCGAAGTCCTACTTTGTTACGGGTGTATTTGTGAATTCGCCTCTTGGAACGTTATTTTGATTACATTGAATATCAACATATTCCTAGATGTCTAAATACATTAACTGATGCATTGGATAACTATGTATTAGACAGACATTTGGATCATTTATAAATCAATCACATCAATTTTCATAACACATGATAAACCGGTAGAGGCCGTCTGTATATATAACGATCAAAATAGTTTTTTACAAAAACGTTTTGTCCGGAGACCAAAATGTCAAAATCTGAAGCTCATAGCTTCTACAAAGTGACGTCATGGATGACGTTCATGGTAACACATGACTGCTCGAGCAACTCTATGGAGCAGTCGACTCATGGATTCTGACACTCCTACTGTATGACGTTGATCGCGTCGTGGAACCTCTCCAAGAGGCATGTCTGGAATATCTGCTGTCAAACCCTCTAGGTTTTGTTCCACTGCTTGATAATTCCCAGCTTCCCATTGTGGCACTAGTGCTACCTCTCCTCGCCACTGAATGGGAGAAGTACCAGGAGGTTGGTAAGGTCCCACATCTGTGTCATCAATAAATAATTTTGTATTTAGTCTTTGGACGAACATATAAAAAAAATTGAATATGATAAAATTAACAAAAACATTTAAAAAGGACAAAAATTGTGTACTTCTTACCAAGTTCCCCCCACTGAGCGTCCTCCGGTAGGACTAAGTCTGGATCTCCTCGGGAATCCAACCCAGCATAAGCATAATCGTCAACCATCAACATCTGTGGTTGCAGCCAGTCAAAGAAGGTATCATCATACTTGATAATTGTTCCAGCCATGTGTCAGGCCATGAGCTGACACCATCTCAACATTCTTGGATCCCTGAGAGCTGGTAAATTCCACTCCACCTGCAGTCTCAGTAATGGAACCCTATCGAGAAAGAAGGACACTAACAAAGATCTGTACCTGAATTGCTTCAGTTCGCCTCGTTTGCATTTGGTCAACTGCCTTTTAATGCTACGAAGCACTGCATCTGCCCAGTTAAAAACCCGAGGTTCAGTACACTCTATGGCATACTTGAAGTAACTTTGGAGTGCCATGTGAGGAGCAGAGCTCCCGACCATACATGCAATGGTGAATAAAATAGTGCGGAGGGTCAAATCCCGCACTCCCCAAATAGCTACTTTCCCTTTCTTCCTCTCTACCTCAGGAACACAGTGTAAGCGACAATACTCACTCATGGGTAGCCCACCACCTCTGTTACCAATCAGGCTCACGTGGTACCCACGCCATGACAGTCCAGTCAAGAAGTAAATGTCCTCAATATCTAAGGACAGTGTGTGGACCCCTACATGAAATACCTGCTGATCGGGATCCCACATATGCACAAGGTACTCTAATAACCTGACTTGGGCCCTCATGCCCGGGATACGAAAGTACTTCAGAAGGCCACAATTTCTCAAAGCAGCAATAGTGAGTGGATGATTTCCAGCAATGGCATTGTCTTCTTCATGCTCCCTTTCGTGCCATTCAAGAACCATTTTGATGGCCAATTACCTGCATAAGAAGCACAAAAAGAGGATTAGCAACTCTTTTCATGAATTGGTTCTCTTTCATTGAGTAAATTTAAAAAAAAAACTTTTGTTCTTTGCAGTTCTCGCAGGTGCCCTTTAGGCACAGTGCGAGAACCTCGCAGGCTACTGTGGGCTCACCTGCGAGAATGACCCATTCTCGTAGGTCCCGTGTAGCCCACCTGCGAGAATGGCTGAGCACAAGTAGGGCTCACAAAACCAACTCAAAAAATGAATTTTAACCAATGAAAATGCAAAATTAAACCATGAAAGAGTAGAGGACAAAGAGCCTACCTCACTATCACTGACGGCTCGATGAATGCACGCTCATAACTCCTGCAATCTGATGCCGAACTTTGAGGGTAAAAGAGGGGTTTTGGGGCTCAAATAGTGGAAAATTGAAAATGATATGGTAAAAAGAGTTTTACTCCTTTATATTTATTTTTACCATGTTATTTGGTTTTTTATGATTATTTATCTATTAAACCCTAATCCCTAATGTCCTTTTGAGTGTAACTTTTGCAGGCGTAATGACTTCGATG
>ML804928.1:109698-131081 GCA_009831015.1 Picea engelmannii | reverse complement strand
AGTTGGAAGCAAGACGACGTGAACGCAGAAATCTTCTTTAGCTTCCCACACCAAGGTTAGCGAAATCCTCTATCAACTATTATCATATTTTCGGATGCCTTGACACTGTACTTTCAGCCTTAGTACAGACTCAGGAACAACAGGAGGTATCCTTAATGATGTCCACAAGTGACACTGGATTTCTTGTGGATATTATTTAGTTTGAAACCTCCTTTTGGACCTGAGATAAACCCTAAAACTAATTTTGATTGGAT
This sequence comes from Picea engelmannii, assembly GCA_009831015.1. Lineage (NCBI taxonomy): Eukaryota > Viridiplantae > Streptophyta > Pinopsida > Pinales > Pinaceae > Picea > Picea engelmannii. The sequence continues at coordinate 130,827 of ML804928.1, read as the reverse complement.
AAGAGTGTGTCTACCTTGGACATAAGGAAACAAGTTAATGATCTAATACTTAGAGACCTTTGGTAGGAGTGAAAATCCCCCCCCTTACAGACCACCAATAGGTTATTTCAGTTAGCATGGTTTTACTTGAATAATGGTGATGATTTATCATGCATCCACAGATTATAGTCAGTGATGGTTTTCGTCACTACCGGTTGAAAACTAAATAATGAAAGGTTTTTCCACCTTCGGAAATTTAAAAAAAAAGAAAAGAAGAAGAAGGTGAAAATGTCATGGTTAGGTTTCGATGGGTCAAAATATGACATGAGTTGATCATTGGGACGAGTATTCCAAGTTAGTATAGAATCAATATCATTTTTCATTACAAATATAATCAATTGTGATCAACAATATCAAGACAAGATTGCTCCATGGAATGGTAGTAGATCGGGGGAGACAAACCTTAGTTCACCTTCCCAAGGTTTCCACTATAATAAATTGTGGGAGCTTCAAAGGAACCATTTCTTCAAATGCTCCCATCAACTTTATTCAGATTCATTATGTACAATGACAAGTAGATGGGATTAAAGTGTAGTTGGATAATAACAACATTCTATCTTTGTTTTGAAGTCATAGTTTGTTTAATCATTTTATTTATAGTTCATTCTTATGGAACAAATGTCAAGAGTGAAGCAAGTAGGAAAATGTCTAGTTCAATCTCAAGGACCCTTGTCCATTGTTTGAGAGAGTGTTTACAAAAATGGAGCTAACAATCTTTTTTAGTGAACAATGTATGTACTATCTATTTCATGAAATGTCAAATGAATCAAAATTTGTTGGCTATATTTTGTTTCCACTCTCCTTGTTGGGGGGTTTAAGACCCAAGGTTCATCAAGCTTTACCAAAAAAAATCCCAAGGCGTCGGCATATTCAATCTTCAGTATAGGAGTGAAGAAGGTCTCGCACGAGATCCCATGAGAATAACAGAGACCAATAGTTTTGTGTCAGATGCAAAGGGACAACGCATACATGGAAACCTCTTGATCATACATATGTTCATTCATCCATAGCTAAGTAACAGCGTATTATGCATCAGAAAGTAAAGCATATATACACTCTAAGAATAACATGTGTCTCATATTGCAAAGAGAAAAGGAATTTGTATTTCATTCATTAGATGCAAATGGATATAGATACAAAAACATATAACATAGATCTACGTTATGTGCTCTAAACTCATACAACAGTCATTACAAATATATGGGCCATGCACTCTAGTATCATCCCTTCATTCCTACACAGTTTTGACTCTATTCCAAACTCATGCAAGACTTATAAAAAACTGGACGTGGAATTATTTCTTTTTGTTGCAGTTGACTCTTTGTTACAATCATGAACTCTCTATTACAATGATATATTCTCTCCTCTCTTAATCGACTACTCCACTCCACTCACTTGAGTGAACAAAATACCCACATGCTCTACATGTCTACATACAGCCCCTGAATCTTCCTAGAGTGTGGAAATCCGAACTAAATTTTCAACTCATCCATACCTTTTCCCATGATCATTTAGGTCGTTACAATACTCCAGTACAAAATATTCCCAAAGATACTCGCAGATTTGTTGCATGTGTACTTTTTTATTCCTTTCATGCAGTACAAAACTGGGTTGGCATGCACATTGTTCCTTTGGCTAACATTGATGTTGATCCTTCCTGGTGCAACCCAATGTATCTTTATGGGCACACACACAGTATTGACTTGTGGCACGTGCGTGCAATTCCCCAAAACCTTGGGTGACAACGAAATTCATACCTTTTGTCCACATTGGGCCTTTATATTGTTTGTATTACTATTTCTATGAAACCGTCACTATATAAGTGGAAAAATTGAAGACTATTGATAAAGTGAGTGCCAAAATACAACAGAAGGAAGGGATCCTTTTGAATCAACATTTTTTTTCCTCTACAAAATAGTGAGAAGTTTAATGCACCCTGGCATATTATCATATTTTGAAGGAATCAACATCATCTTCATGGAGGATGTAACACACCCACCCTTTTAAGGGAGATTCTATAGTGTAGAGCCTCTAAATTTTCATTTTTGTTCTCTCACGCGAACAAGTACCAGGCGCAAGCCTCCTCCATGTGACCAAAAGCCTAACTAAAAGGTGCTTCGTGAATTCTATCGTCGGGTATTCACGTACAATCCAACCTTGACTCACCCGACCCCTGAATTCCGAAACTAAGAGCCTAGCCTAGCACTAGCTTCATTCTTTAATCTCTATCCATGTGACCCCTTGTTATGACTCGGGGACCAACCCTCAAGCGATTCGGGACTTCGTGTATCACGAAGGTGGAAATTAGTCCATCTCCTTTCCTCAGAATCTTGAATTTCGAACTCCCGATGTCGGATTAACGATCCACAATCTCCCACGACCCAACAGCTCAGATCAATTCTTCACGAATCAAGATTTCATGTTTCACGAAGTTGGAGGGTCGCCCACCTCCCTTCTCCTGATCCCTGATATCTCCTTGGACAATCAACGGTCCACACCCTCCTTTTGATTGACGCTTGTGATCAAATCATGAACTCAGACTTCGCGAGTTCTCACGACTCCTATCCCTGACTTCCCGAGTTGTGAGTCAGCAAAATCTTGATCTCTCACCACGTGTCCCTTCTCGATGGATGGCTAGGATTGTTGCAGCTCCCAGCTCCTTGAGTATTCGCCTCTGCTCCTTGAAAATATTCCTAGGTCTGACTCCTCAAACTCCCGGATCTGCTGCCACCTGTCCTCTAATGATGGATGGTTCTGATTAACTTCAAAACTTTAGGACTTCACAAAAGTATACTCTCCTGTGCACTTTCAAAGGGTTAGACCTCATGTACTTTCCTCTGGATCTCACGACTATGGTCCTCCGTGCATAGATCCGACGAATGAGATCTATTCTCTCCTTATGCGGGAACTCCGAACTCGCAGATATAATGGTCTAGGTGGGTCCCATAGGATCCATAGATCAACGGTCCATGTTACTTCACGACTTTGGGTTTCAAAGCTTTTGGTTGCATCAACCCATAATCTTCCTGATACGTGAACTCCTAAATCGTAGATCCTAGGGGCTAGAGGGGTTAACGCCCGCACTCTTTCCCATAGCCAATGGCCATGACAACCCTTAGGTCCTTCCAGATGGATCTCGTATGTCCGTCCTTCGGACAAGGAAAACCTTTCTCTTTCAGTATTTTCCTATCGTTGTTTTCTTGAGTTCTCACTCCGAGCGGGTTAAGGACTTGGGTCTGGAAATTCACACGACAAGGGAGTCAGGGGTAAGTATTCTCTTCAAACGGGTGGTTTTAGGTCTACACGATATTTCCTATCTCGACCATTTTTCGACTTATGTCTGGGAAGCCCTCCAGAGTGAATCTGGGCATACATTTGATCAGTGGGAAGCGTAAGTTCCCAAGGAGATGGAAGCATACACATAACATAGCCATTTCACACATAGATGTTCATACATGCATATATATGTGTGTGTGTGTGTGTGTGTGTGTGTGTGTGTGTGTGTGTGTGTGTGTGTGTGTCTGTGTGTGTGTCAAAACCAATAAATCATTCATCATTCTAACACAACAATTAAGGCTGATAAAAGACTTATCAGAATCAGACTGTGTGAAGCGACTACTGGAAGGGGTGCCTGTTTCCAGCCAACCGTAGGCTCAGTCACTCCAAACGGATTTACCACTAGCCACCCCCAAGCTAGACCATGATGCTCTGCAGCATAGCCTTTTCTTCTCGCTCAGCCACAATAGGGACAGAGGTTACTCTCCTCTTCCCGCAATATCCTAGCAATGGTTTACACGATACCAAGCAAGGAGGACTAGCCTAGATTATCAACTTGTATCATAACCTTCTCTGTCATTTTTGGTGTCTCGAACGCTTAGTTTTTCCATTCTTCCTTGAATCCTAAGATTCACTTTTCATCTTTGCACTCTTTGTAGGCGTGTTCTCCCCCTCTCCCCACCACAGCTTCCCTTCTCGCCTCTTTCAGCAAGGTCGCGCGTGGCCCAAATTCCCAGTCAGTGGTTAAGTTTGTTAGCCTTACGGATGAGTTCTTACACACCCCATCCCTCATTAACTCTTGAGGAGGTCTTCCCACCCACCAACCTAACTGTGATTCATTTCTGGGTCAGAGGACGGTTTTGGTCCTGAGAAATTAAATCCTATAAGCATTGGTTTGGTGAAGGTTAACGCAACCATTCCTAGTGCCCTTCACCCTCTCTCGGTATAGCATGCATGGTCCTTCTAAGTACACCCCCCCTTCCATTAGTCATGCAACACTTGTCCATTTTCTTAGTAAACAATTAGGTTCACATTCGTTTACCTTTCAAACAAAGGTCAATCGAATCAATATTCACACATATAAAGTTTGCCATAGTCTTTTGGAAATTTATAGTTATATTTACAAACTGGGGGAAACAGGGTGTCACAATTCCCTCCCCCTTAAAGGAACATCATCCTCGATGTTCTATCTATTAACATGTCATGTATGTATAGAAGTGAACAAAAATGGGTATGCATGTCTCATGGCATCCTCCATTTCCCATGTGGCCTCATCTAGGCCAAAGTGTTTCCACTGCACCTTGACCTATGCAATGGTTCGGTTCCTGAGTGGGGTTTCCTTCCTATCCAGTATGCAATGTGGTTCTGGTAGGAATTATCCCTCCAGTTCCACCTGGATCATAGACCAGTCAATTATATGATAAGAATCATGTACAAATTTCTTCAGCAATGAAACATGGAAAACATTATGTGTTTTTACTGTGAGAGGAAGTGCTAGCCTATAGGCTACAGGTCCCACTCTATCTAAAACTTCAAAAGGTCCACAATACTGGGGTGTTAACTTGGCACGAGATCCCATCCTCAAGGAACTCTTCCTGGGCCTAACTCTAATATAGACGTGGTCTCCCGTATTGAATTCTCTGGGGGTTCTATTTCTGTCAGCATAAATTTTCTATCTATTCTAAGTGATTTTCAGATTTTTATTTATCTGAATCACTTGTTGTTCCATTTCTTTCAAAATGTTGGGTCCAATCATAATTCTATTCACGGGATTACTCCAACTAAATAGAGTGTTGCACGACCTACCATAGAGGACTTTGAAAGGGCTCATCTTTAGTGATTCTTGGTAGCCATTGTTGTAGGCAAATTCCACCAGTGGCAGGTAATCTTCCCAATTTTTAGGTTGATGCATTACATGCATCCTTAGCATGTCTTATAATATTTGGTTCACTCTTTCCATCTGTCCATCGGTTTGAGGACGATAGGCTGTGCTAAACAATAATTTGTTCTCCAGACCAGCCATCAAGGATTTCCAAAAGTTTGAAGTAAATTTTGTGTCTCTGTCAAACACGATCTCCTTAGGCATGCCATGTAGTCTGAATATCTCCTTCATGAATATGTTGGCAATATCTATTACCTTGCAAGTCAATTTGACGGGAATAAAATGAGAGGAATTTCTCAATTTATCCACCACTACCATGATGGTGTCATTCTGTTTGACCGATGTTGGTAATTCGGTGATGAAATCCATGGAGATGGTCTCCCATTTCCATTCCGGGATTGGTAGAGGTTGTAATAATCATGTTGGGTGTCGGTGTTCTACTTTAACTTGTTGGCATTCTAGACACTTAGCTAAATACTCATCTATGTCTTTCTTCAATCCAGGTTGATAGAATTGTTTCCTGGTGGACGTGACCATCTTATGATAGCTCGGATGGCTGGTGTATGGTATCTTTTGCAATTCGTCCATTATGAACCTTTTCAAGTCATCACAAATTGGAATATATAACATGTTTAGGTAAGTTAGCAGACATCCATCTAACATCGGGTAGTCTTCATACTTTATCCCTACGGGTTCTTGCTCCAGGTACGAGGTCACAGTCTAAAAGAATGTGTATGTTTCTTGTGCATTCCTGACTCTTTCCCTAACATTCGTCTCGCAGGTGCTCACCATTATCAGGTGAATTGTTTTCATACTTCTGCTAAGGGCATCAACCACGTTATTTTACTTTCCTTTGATATGTTTTATTTCAAAATAAAACTCGCTAAGGAGGGCCATCCACCTAGATTTTATAGCATTGAGTTTTGATTGGTCAAACAGGTGCCGCAATCCACAGTTGTCTGTCATAAGTACAAATTTCCTATCCAGGAGGTAATGCCTCCACATTTTCAAAGCGTGCACTATTGTGGCCAACTCTAGATCATGGGTCACATAGTTGACTTCATGTTCATTCAATTTTCGAGATTCATAACAAACTACACTTCCTTCTTACATAAGGACTCCTCTGAGTCCTTCCTTGCAAGCATATGTGCACACGAGGAAGTCATTATCAGGATCGGTGATCTTCAGCATGGGCGCATGGGTCAGAAAGTGTTTTAGTGACTGAAACCTTTCTTCGCATTCCGGTGTCCAAATGAATTTAACCCCCTTCCTCTAGAGGGTAGTGATTGGACAACCAATCTTGGAAAACCCTTTAATAAGCCTCCTACAGTATCCTTCTAAACCCATAAAGGATCTGATATCTGAAAAATCCTTTGGGGTAGGCCATTCCATGATGGATCTGATATTGTCAGGGTCTACTGCTACCCCTTCTTCAGATATGACATGGTCCAAGTAATGTATTTGCTTCTGGAAAAATTCACACTTGCTAAATTTGGTGTAGAGTTGATGCTCTCTTAGCACTTGAAGTACAAGTTTAATATGTTCCTCATGTTCCTCTCTATTCTTGGAGTAGATTAAGATATCGTCAATAAAAACCAATACAAACTTGTCTAGTAATTTGATGAGTACATTTTTCATCAAGCACATAAAGGTGGCAGGGGCATTGGTTAATCCAAATGGTACTACCACAAATTCGTAGGGACCATATCTTGTCCTAGAGGCGGTTTTGTGGATGTCTTCATTCTTGATTTGGACTTGATGGTACCCAGATCTCAAGTCAATCTTTGAGAAAATGGTAGCACCCTCCAATTGATCAAACAAGTCATCTATTCTGGGCAAGGGGTATTTTTTCTTTATGGTTACCTTATTAAGCTGTCTATAATCTATGAACAGTCGGAATGTACCATCTTTCTTCTTCACAAATAGGACTGGTGCTCCCCATGGAGACACGTTAGGTCGGATGTAGACTTTGTCCATCATTTCCTTTAGTTGTAGTTTGATTTCAACTAGCTCGGGTGTACTCATCCTATAGGGGGTCCTATATATTGGTTCCGCTCTAGGTGCAAGTTCTATTGATAAGTCAATGTCCCTTCTTGGAGGTAGACCCGATACCTCTTTTGGAAACACATCTCTATACTCTCTTAGTATGGGGTGGTATTCTAGGCTCGGTCTATCATCCTCAACATATTCCAACACCTGTATTGCATATAGAGGACATCCCTTTCTGCAATACTTTTTCATTTGAAGGGTTGATATTCGTCTCACTGAGACAGGCTTCTGAATCCCTTGGAGGGTTATCTTTCTCCCTTCTTCATTTACACATTCTAAGGTTTTGTGGTAACAATCCAACTTAGTTTTATACGAAGTTATCCAATCCATACCAATCAATATGTCATACGATCCTAGGGGAAGTATGTCAAGGTTAGCTTGGGTGAGAAATCCATCCACAGTGAATTGGCAAGATGGTACGACCTTTGCTATTTTTATTTTGGTGCCAGTGGCTAACTGTACCAACCATGGCTTAGTATGTTTATGTGGTTGTAATTTACACTTATCAACAGCCTGAGGGGCCACATAACTCAAATTTGAACTAGGGTCAATTAAAATAGATACTAGATGGTTGGCAATCATACCTTCCATCTCCACCATTGAAGCTTGGTGGTCGATTTGTTTATTATCCACAACTGCATAAATTCGTGGCATACTCCTGGCCATGTCATTGACAGTGGTAGCTTCTTGGACATTGTAAATTATCCTACTGTTCTGATGTCTGTGCAGACAGTCCCTCAGTAGATTTTATTCTCCACAACCCCAACATTTCAATGGTTCTTTCTTTGGGTTATCATCCTTTCCTGGGGTTGATCCAAAAGGTTTATTTCCGCTCTAGGAGGGGAAATTTTGTTGGTGTACACTTCGGGTAGGAAATATCATCCTTGAATTCTTCTTATAGTTTTTAAATCTTGGGGGTTTAAACCCCTTTTTCTCGAACCCCGAACTATTCTTCTGCTTCCATCCTTCGCGACGTTCTGTCTGAAGCCCAAGAAGTTCATAACAATATATTTCCTTTCAGATAATGTCTTCTAGGGTCTTTGGCTCGTCAAACTCAATTATGTTATGATAGTCCTTAGGTAGCCCACTAATAAATCATTGCACCTTTGCCTTTTTCTCTTTTATGTAGGGTACATACCTCAGCAACTCAAGGAATCTGCTGACATATTCCTCTATGGTGAATTTCCCCAGCTTGAGTTCATAGAACTCTTTATTCTTCTCGTCAAAATATTTTTCTGACAGATACTTCTTCCTGAAGTATTTCTGAAATCGTTCCCAATATAGGTCCTCTTCATGAATCCCTTTCACATTCTTAAGGTCTTCCCACCAAATGGAAGTCTTTCCATTCCGGTTGAAAGTGACTACTTGGGCCTTCAAGTTTTCAAAAAAGTCATGGACTCTGAAATACTTTTTTAGTCCAAGCATCCAGGCCTCCACCTCCTCTCCTTTCTTAATATCACCATCAAAAGAGGGTGGTTTGGCCTTCCTGAATTCTTCGAGATTATGACTTTTGGAATGATTTTGTTTCTTCCATTTTATTTGAGAATGTGAACTGATTCTACTACTAGAATATCCCTCTGAGTCGCCAGTTTCATTTCCAGAGGATTCGTTCGACGCTTATCCCTTGTCTCCAGGATGGACCTTTCTCGAGGTACTCCTCCCAGTGCAGCCACTTAAAGGGCCATGTTTTCGTATCTCAAGTGGCCTTCGACTCCTCTTTGTCTGTCGTCGGTCCACATGACTGGTGTCAGGTCCATGCTATAATTGTCTTTGTATTTCGGATAAACTCTGTAGCAAGACTTCATAATTTATGTTTGCTTCTCTTGCTCTTTTATCAATCTCTCGTTGTCAGCCTTACAGCTCTGTAATTCGGCCATGAGACTCCTCACAGTCTCAGCCAAATCCAGAGGGCTCTCTACCGCCCTCCTCTCGTCAGACTCTTCGTCTCTTTTGTGGGAGCCATCCCCCACTTCTTGGCACATCACCATTCTATATGATTGTAGTTTCCCGCGGTTGATCGACTGCTTGAGTGCAAACAAAACACTTGTTGTTAGCTAACACTATATTAGTTCATAACTAGCACATAATTCACATTTCTTAAATACATACACACACAACAGTAAGTTGTCATTCTTTTCTATAATAAAGGCTTAACCAGACTTTTTAGGGAGGGAGTAAGATAGGATATCTCCCTTTAAACCCCTTAATGTGGTCTTTACAGAACTCTTCCATGAGCCCAAACAAGCCAAGTGTTGTAACCATGCTCTGATACCAATTTGTAACACACCCGCCCTTTTAAGGGAGATTCTATAGTGTAGAGCCTCTAGATTTATGTTTTTGTTCTCCCGCGCAAACAAGCACCAAGCGCAAGCCTCCTCCATGTGACCACTACCCATGACCACAAGCCTAACTAAAAGTTTCTTCGTGACTTTTGTCATTGGGTATTCACATACGAGCCAACCTTGACTCACCCGACCCCCGAATTCCCGAACTAAGAGCCTAGCCCAACACTAGCTATGTTCTTTAACCTCTATCCATGTGACCCCTCATTATGACTTGGGGCCCAACCCTCAAGCGCTTTAGGACTTCGTGTATCGCGAAGGTGGAAATTAGTCTGTCTCCTTTCCTCGAAATCCTAAATTTTGAACTCCCGATGTTAGATCAACAGTCCACAATCTCCCATGACCCAACAACTCAGATCAATTCTTCGTGAATCACGACTTTGTGTTTCATGAATCCAGAATTCATATTTCATGAAGTTGGAGGGTCGCTCACCTCCCTTCTCCCGATCCCCGATATATCCTTGGACAATCAATGGTCCACGTCCTCCTTTTGATCGATGGTTGAGATCAAATCGCGAACTCGAACTTCGCGAGTTCTCACGACTCCTATCTCTGACTTCCTGAGTTGCAAGTCAGTGAAATGTTGATATCTCGCCATGTGTCCCTTCTCAATGGATGGCTAGGATTGTTGTGGCTCCCAACTCCTCAGGTATTCGCCTCTGCTCCTTTCAAATATTCCAAGGTCCAAATCCTCGAACTCTCGGATCTACTGCTACTTGTCCTCTGACGATGGACGATTCTCATTAACTTCGAAACTTCGGGACTTCACAAAATTCTACTCTCCTATGCACTTTCAAAGGGTTAGACCTCGTGCACTTTCCTCTGGATATCACGGCTATGGTCCTCCGCACATAGATCTGACGAATAGGATATGTTCTCTCCATGTGAGCGAACTATGAACTCGCAGATACAACGGTCTAAGTGGGTCCCGAAGGATCCATAGATCAACGGTCCACGTTACTTCGCGACTTCGGTTTTCAGAGGTTTTGGTCACATCAACCCATAATCTTCCTGATACACGAACTCATAACTCATAGATCCGAGGGGATATAGGGGTTAAATCTCGCACTCTTCCCATAGCCAACGACCATGATAGCCCTTGGCTCCTTCCAGACGAATCTTGTCCATCTGTCCTTCGGACAAGGAAAAACTTTCCCTTTCGGTATTTTCCTATCATTGTTTTCCTGAGTTCTCACCCCGAGCGGGTTAAGGACTTGGGTATACAAATTCACACGGAAATCGAGTCAGGGGTAAGTATTCTCTTTAGATGGGTGGTTTCAGGTCTATACGATATTTCCTATCTCGACCATTTTTCGACTTATGTCCGGGAAGCCCTCCGGAGTGAAACTGGGCATACAGTTGATCAGTGGGAAGTGTAAGTTCCCAAGGAGATGGAAGCATATGCATAGCATATCCATTTTGCACAAAGATGTTCATACATGTATATATATATATATATAGATGTGTCGAAACCAAGAAATCATTCATCATTCTAACTCAACAATTAAGGCCGAGAAAAGACTTATTAGAATCAGATAGTGTGAAGTGACTACTGGAACGGGTGCCTGTTTCCACCCAACCGTAGGCTCAGTCACTCCAAATGGATTTACTGCTAGCCACCCTCGAGATAGACCACGATGCTCTGAAACACAACCTTTCCTTCTCGCTCAGCCACAATAGGGATAGAGGTTACTCTCCTCTTCTCGTAGGATCCTAGAAATGGTTTACATGATACCAGGAAAGGAGGACTAGCCTCGTTTATTAGCTTGTATCATAACCTTCTCTGTCATTTTCGATGTCCCGAACACTTAGTTTTTCCATTCTTCCTTGAATCCCCAAGATCCACTTTCCGTCTCTACACTCTTCACAGGCGTGTTCTCCCCCTCTCCCCACCACACCTTCCCTTCTCGCCTCTTTCAGCAGGGTCGCATGTCGCCCAAATTCCCAGTCAGTGGTCAACTCTGGAATACTTACGAATGAGTGCTTACACACCCCACTCCTCATTAACTCTTGAGGAGGTTAGAGGATGGTTCTGGTCCTGAGAAATTAAATCTAGTAACCACTGGTTTTTCAAAGGTTAATGCAACCATTCTTGGTCCCCTTCACCCTCTCTCCATATAGTATTCGTGGTATTTCTATGTACACCCCCCCTCCTTCCATTATTCATGCAACACTTGTCCATTTTCTTAGTAAATAATTAGGTTCACATTTGTTTACCTTTCAAACAAAGGTCCATCAAATCAATATTCACACATATAAAGTTTTCCATAGTCTTTTGGCCATTTATAGTTATATTTACAAACTGGTGGAAACAGGGCATCACAGAGGGGTTCTAATATGTGGAAGAAATTATTCATCAAATGCACTACATGTTATCAACCCCTACAACCGAGATGGGAAGGGAAGATATTCAATTCCTCATTCATTTGAAGAGGGAATTCAAAACATATCATACTCCATTTTGGATCCCAAGGTATCTCAATTGGGAACTTTCATTGTAGAGAGATCATAGGATGTATTACATCTACATAGAAACATAACAACTTACAACTAGTTATCAAACCTACACCTTGATTTATCGTTTCAACAAAACTTGGGCTTTAGCAACACCCATTCATGAGTGAATTATATCCCACTAGTATCCAAATTATTTGATAATATTTAGTGTCAAATGTTTCTTAGAGTTTTTTTACAAACCCTTAGGATCATAAAAAGGTCTTGGAAGACGGACCATGGTTTTGGGACAAAGATGGCCTCTTTGTAAAACCATGGTTCCAATATCTCAACTCTGATATGTAATGATTATCACAATCACTCTTGTGTAAGTGAAATTGTTTAATCTCCCCATCCACCTATGATTTCCATCAATCTAGGAAAGTTTTGGAAAGATATTGGGCATAGTTTAGAAGTGAGACTTAAGTCAAGGTCAAAACTAGAGTAATCATTCCTATGCCCAAATTTGTGTTAAGATGGACCTCAATCCAAGTCTATTGGAAAAGATAGTTTTAGAGTGGGATCATTTTCAATGGATTTAGGAACTAGACTATAATAAAATATATTCTTGATACAATATCTACCTATGGACAATTATTCATTCATAGAGTTCTTGTCTAGTAGACTTTGTCTCTTTAGGCAAGAAAGTTAAACACAATAAATCTAGAGGTTGGTGAACATCAAAGAAGAAATATCCAAAGGAAAATTCAAAACAACATTTAGAATGGTCAAGCCAAACAACACTAACCTATGTATCCAAGTGGTCATGGATTCAATGCTATGATCCCATTCCATGCAAAATATTATGATTAAACACTCCAACAAGGTGATTGAGAGTAAACTCTCCTTCAATCCCGGTACATATAGCACATCATGGGCTTCCAACGAACCTACTAACTCAACCTGGAACAAGATTGTTCCCTCTCCCTTCACTACATACTTGGCATCATCACCAAGATTCACATGGATCCCTGAGTCCTTCTCTGTCAGACTGATGAATAGATCCCATGCTTCTATTATATTTTCCACGCACTAAGAAAAGAAAAATACATCCAACATATGTAGCCCAACGCCTCTTCCCCTGCTATATGTCCCTGTACTTGTGGATCCTGCAGCTTCTGTGGCTTAGATATATTGCTCAAATTTTCCCATATTTTTCCTTGTTATCATATATGTCTATTTTTTCCTCCTTTCTTCTCTTCTCCTTTGGAAGGAGCAAGAATTGCTTCTCCTTTTCTCAATGTGATTCACTGACTCCCAACACTCTCTTGTGTTTCTACTATGTATACCCTTGAGTTGATATCTAGGTGAAAGTTCTTCTTCACCCTTGCTAAGATCCTCTTGAGTTGCAGTCCTTTGTGTCTCAAGCACTCAATGTGTCTTGAGCAAAACTCCTTCTTTTTTGTCTTGTGTATCTAAAATTTTTCTCCCTCTTAGAGTGCAAGCTTTGATACCATGTTGAATTCGCGCTCAGATACCATGTTGAAAAATATCACTATCCCCAACACCTAGATACTTTACTACTTTATGTTTATCCTTGCTAAAAAATAAATTACAACACACAAATAAAATATACTAGCTAGAAATAAAAACAATGGAAGAAAAAACTGGAAACCAAACTTCACACATGCATACATAAATTCTTCGCTTCAAATAAAATTTTCATAAATAATGATTCCATTCTTAGAATGGCTCCCTTACTCAAAAAATGGCCCACTGAGGAAAACACAAACTACAACAAACCTGACAAACTTTCCTCTTAAAGAAACCCTCTGCCCGATTTTCCCAAATTTTCCTATTGGACACTCAGATTTTCACTAGATCTGCCTACTAGTCCTTAGATCTACAATATTTTCCTGTTGTTACCTCAGATCTACTAGATATTCCTATTGATGCCTCATATATGCACTAGATATGTCCACGGGTACCTCATATCTGCTAGATCTGTAAACTAGTGCCTTAAATCTACTAGATCTGCCTACTGGTATCTCAAATATGCACTAGATATGTCTCTTGGTACCTCATATCTGCTATATTTTTCCATTGGTACCTCTGATCTACTAGATATATCTTTTGGTACCTCAAATCTACTAGATCTATCCATTGGTACCTCAGATCTACTAGATCTACCTTCTGGTCCTCAAATTTGCACTAGATCTATCTACTGGTACCTTAGATATGCTAGACCTATAACATGTTGTTGAACTACCCATAAATTTGTCCTTCGATTTATGGTTTCTGTTTTTTCTCCACTTGCTACACTACATGCACTTTCCTCCTTTGGACTTGATCTCTAGATGAAATTCCTTCTTCACCTATCTGATATCCCCTTGAGTCACAGTCCTTCGTGACTCAAGCACTTGAGAAAAAGTCATTTTTTTCTCCCAAGTGGATCACTCAAGAACATGAGCAAAATTCCTTCTTTTCTCCTATGTGCTCTTGTCCTTGATGCCCCTAAGTCACAGTCCTTCATGACTCGAGCACTTGAGAAAAATTCCTTATGTTCTCTTCAAGTGTATGTCTTTCTCCTTCACCTAGCCTTTCTTTTATAATATTGAGTTATGCCCGAATCAAACATAACCCTAATATCCAAGGTGATTAACTATTGAGATTAGATGTCAACTCACTTGAGATTAATGGCTAAGATTCATTTAATTCACTAATGCTAATACATTTAGTATTTCATTAAATTAAACTCACTTTAATTATAAAAAGCACTTACTTTAATAATTCCTTTAATTAAAGTAAATTACTAAGGTAGAAATATTTGGATGAGTTCCATATGACTAGACACTTAGACCTATGCCAAAGTACTATTTTGATGTTACAAACATCAACATATTCATCCCTAAAGATCTCAGTATTGGTATCATCATAAGGCAATACATGGTATTAAAGATTGTCTTAAGTTAATAAGCAAGTGGGAAGAAATAAATATGCACTAAATGGGAACAAAATTGGTATATTTTGAACCATGATAACCTAGGGAACCATATTTGGAAAGATTGACCATTATCAAACATGTTGGTGTGTGAACTAGTGTATCTTTTAAGGTAATCCTAGTATGTAAGATCAAGAAAACTCTTTTTTCTATTCTTACCTTTGATGCTTACCTTTGATGTTGTTATATATAGGGAGTACTTACATGTATCCATTGAGGTGATGAGGGAATATACTTATATGCATGGACTTTGGTACCCACCCATTTAGAGGCATTTCTCGATACCTAAGTATGCACTTGAGGCATTAGGGGTTGTGCATGAATTTGAAGCATGGGGGATGAATGAGGTAATGAGAATATCATATTATTTTATTAAAATTTAAAGTAATTATCAGTTGGATATTAGGTTTCATGTGTTGAGTTGGCTTATAGCTCTAGTTGAGGTAGCTTGAGGTAAGTACCCCTTTGTCTAAAATTGATTTCCATTGTGTGCATAGAAAGAACAAGACACAAATATGCAAGTAGTTTAGACTAAATGCATTGATATGAAGCTATGAAGTGAATTATGGCATGTTATATCTTAGATATGATGTGCTCATCGTGTCTAAGAAGTATTGAGAGTTAATGGTTAAACCTATATTGGTGTATCCATTGATCTAGTTGGGCCTTTGTTGTGATACTTAGGGGACAACATATTGGACATGCTTTTAATTACTAAGGACAACACTTAACTCAACTATAAATCGATTATTAACCATATAATTGTAATTGTACTATGGTCTCAAGAAACCATTCATCACATTAAATATATCATTTTCTTAACACAATCATTTTGTCTAGTGTATAATAATGTAAGGTATAATATCCTAATAAAATACATAATATCAACAAACATACCAACATCTCATTGCACACAAATTTATAGCGAGAAACCCTAGTATAGGTAGAAAAATATAGTCAAAAACATGATCTTGAGAAACCCTATTATAGGTAGAAAAATCTAGTCAAAAACATGATCTTCATTAGCATAATAGTCCATGACATGATGAAAACTAAGCATTCATTCAAATAAACACCTTTGTCCTCAACCACTAACCATCTACATCTAAGTTACCTCACATGAATATTAATGATGTGTATCTTATCTCTTTATATAGGACTCAAACTCCATACCAAACCCTTGTCCTAGGACCATTATAGGATGCATTTGTCATAAATGTTCTTAGTTCACTCTAACTACTACATTTACCAGGTATAACATTGAAAACACATATTTAAAAATGATATCTATAATAATTAATTAATTAGTTATTGTATGAGGTACATCTCAATATTTACAACAAGGTATACACAAATGTAATCAAGTAATGTTCACACCTAGGCTAAGAAAGGCCATATAACATTCATCCAAACTTGGAACACTCATCACCCTCCTAGCTAAACTTTCCTATATGTTGGTCACTATAATTGTTTAATTAAAACAATCAAGTGCTACATAAATTGTCAACCCAGGGAAGTCTGTTTATTTCAAAGATAACCACGCACTATATATGCTCAATTCCAAAAGCAACTTAGAGTTGTAGTAAAGAAAACTATATTAACCACACTTGCCTTGAATAAACTGAAGTTCTGACTTGAATTACAGGAAAGCAACCTACCTATTGCAGAGCTTAAAGAGATGATTAATCTAAAGAATCCTGGATTACATTAAAATAACAACTGCAACAGGAAAGAACAACTATTTTGTAACCAGAGAACAGGACCCTATTCCCAAGAAGAAACTCCAGTACTTTGTTCTGATTAACACACTTTCATGAAAACAACTAATCCTACAGAGAACAGGACCTTCCAATCCCTTCCATTAAGCAGGGACCCTTAACCCAGTCTCTGATTAGCACACTTGTGAAAACAACTAATCCTACAGAGAACAGGACCTTCCAATCCCTTCCATTAAGCAGGGACCCTTAACCCAGTCTCTGATTAGCTCACTTGTGAAAACAACTAATCCTACAGAGAACAAGACCTTCCAATCCCTTCCATTAAGCAGGGACCCTTAACCCAGTCTCTGATTAGCACACTTGTGAAAACAACTGAAAGCTAACTAATCCTACGGAGAACAAGACCTTCCAATCCCTTCCATTAAGTAGGGACCCTTAACCCAGTCTCTGATTAGCACACCTTATAAAATCATCACACAAGATTTCCAATTAGAATGATTGTGAAAATAATGTAACATTCAATAAAATAAAGTCCTAACAAGACAGAGTTTAGTAGTGTTTCAGCAAAGCAGAATCCATGAAAAGTAGTGTTTCAGCAAGACAAAAGTTAATCAAGATATAAACAGAAATTACACTAACACACTATAAAACTAACGGGTGAATCTTGTGAAGAAGGTGGGCCCTCCCTTCTCACAAGATCCCCCTGAGACGAAAAGGCTAGAGGAGGATGTTCAAAACAGTCTTTTAATCATCTATCAATGAAACATATTACAATATGGAAAAATGAAGTACGTTCCTCTCTCTGAAGCTTTCTTAATACATAAAACTTGGGATCCCCTCGAATGATGATTTCCTCTTATTTAAAGAGGGAACCCCTTCGATACAATTGATCAAAAATTACAATGTATATCTGAGTCCTATTCTTAGTCAGATCGAATTTCTAAACCAGAATAGGATGTCCTAGTCTCACGCAACAGAATGCTATTACAAGTGTTGAATGAGGTGTTGTTGTTACGGCTGGAGTAACAGTTCCTTCTCATTGTTGCTGATGTTGTTTCAGCATCGCAAATCGCGGGCTGTTCCAGCCACGGGATTTGCGCTCTTGACTATTTCATCATTCTCATGTAGGAGCGATGGTTGATGCTTGGCTCACGTGCGACTGTTGTAGAGTTGTTGTTGACCGCTGACTGTGTAACGGCTTCCTTTGTGTTTCAGCATCTGCGACTCTGGACTATGTAACAGCTCTTTGTTTCAGCATCTGCAACCCTGGACTGTGTAATAGCTCTGTGTTTCAGCATCTGCGGCCCTGGACTGTGTAACAGCTTTGTGTTTCAGCATCTGCGACCCTGGACTGTGTAACAGCTCTGTGTTTCAGCATCTGCAACCCTGGACTATGTAACAGCTCTATGTTTCAGCAACAGGCCTCAAATGCTCATCTGCGGTTTGAACTATTTCAGCACTTATACATTTCTAATCAATGGTTAAGTACGAGAGTGATGTAAAATATTATGAAAAATAGATTAAACGTATAGTAATGAGAATGGACGTTGTATACCTTTGGAATGATCAGATAAAGTGATAGTATGAGTTTAAATGTGGGTGATAAAGAGTGTAATAGTGCAAAAAGTATAGGCAAAAAGGTACATTGTGTGGTCCTAACATCCCCCCCAACTCAAGGTGTTGCATGTCCTCAGGCAATGTCACTCTGAATCAAAGTCTAGATACCGACTCTGAGTGTGTAAGTTACTCAAGCAGTAGCTCTGGGAGGTACTGTCCGTTGGCGTTCTGAACCCTTGGACCCATTGTAATCTTTTCCATGCTAATGTTTCTGTCTTCTTAGGCAGCTTATAATTAATCTGATATCTTTCTATTGGCAACCAGAGGATAGGAAAATAAAACCGGTACCCTATCCAGTTTTCAGCACATTGTTGAGCACACTGGATGTAGTTGGGTACCCTGGAGATTGTTACCTCAAGGTTGGTGGGGCTAAAAGGATGGTGTTCTTGTCTTTTCTCAGTGGATTGCTGCCAAAACAGGTTATTTGCCTGGAGGGCAGGAATCTCTATGGATCTGATGATGTGCTGGAAATCCTAGAGCACTGTTGATTGTAGCTGCTGAACATGTTCAGTCACACCTGGTTTCTTTAAGAACTCATAATATTATGTGACAAAGGTGGCTGCATTCTGTGGTTCTAGTCTTATCCATAGAAGGCGGTTGTCTTCATTGTGTTTAGCAGCCATGAAGTCATCTTGCCAAATGATTTGATTGTAGAGAAAGGAGGTGAACGCTCGAATCTGAATGTCCCCGACAAGAGGATTAAGGTTCAGCTGCCTGTTCTCAGGAATGGCTTCATTATGGAAATATGCCTCACAAAGGAGGTGTTGATCCCTAGCAGATGCTTCTGTGAAAGTTTTGACAAAATCTGCTGGGTGTAGTACTGCATAGGGTTTTCCTTCTATAATTGATTTGATCTGAAACCATGTGAGTCGCTCCATAAGGAACAAGGAGTAGTTGCCAGATGGTTTCCTTGTAGCCAATAGATTTTGTGTCAGGTCAAATACCCGGGCCATTCTTCCTTTCAACTCTTTGTTTTGTTTCTTAAGGGCATGAGCTTCCTGGCGTATCTGTTCTAAAGCTTCCCAATTTGAGTATGTATGATTTATCCAGATTTGTCTGTGCTCTTGCAGGTTTTTGGCCTGTGTTGCAGCATACTCTTTCTTCCATTTTTGTATTGTTTCCTGCTCATCCCATAGTTGAGTCTGTGTTTCAGCGTTGCAAGTAGTGGGATGAGGTAAGGTTTGAGTATATTGTTCCACGAAAGTGGGAAGATTGATCTGGCTGGGAGGTGTAAATTCCTCCATAGGCATTGTCTATACAGCTTTGTTGAAATTTGTTGCAGGGCAAGGTTCAACCTTAAGCTTGGGAGGTCCTGCTGGTTCTTGTGTTTCAGCTGTAGCTGGTTCTTGTGTAACAGCTATAGCTGGTTCTTGTGTAACAACAGGTTCTTTTTTTACTACAAAAGTTGAAGGAATAGGCGAAGCTCCTGATATTGGGACTTGAGTTACCTTATAGCCTGCCTGATAGTAAATATCCCCACATTGACAACCCATATATTCTTTACACAGGCTTTCTGTAGTCCCCTCTGACAAGGTTGTTGTACGAGCTAGGGCGTACAAATTTAGTTACTTCTCGTATGCTTCCTTTGCCCTGGCTAGTTCTTGCTTATATGCTTCCAGTTCAGACTTTAAAAACTCATTTTCTTCTAAGATAGAGGTGACTGGTTCTTGTGTAGCAGTCACAGTCGCACTGGCTGGTTCTTGTGGAGAAGCTACAGGAATGACAGCTGCCTCCTATGTTTCAGCTTCTTGATGTAAGGAGAGTAGTGTTGTAGCGCCCTGGACCTCTGATTCAATGTCAATATCAGCAGCTGGTTCTTGTGTTTCAGCTACGGAATGGGTAGTTGGTTCTTGTGTTTCAGCAACTTTATTTGCGGAGAGTAGTGTTGCAGCACCCTGGACCTCTGATTCCTGTATCTCAATTTCAATATCAGTAGTTGGTTCTTGTGTTTCAGCCGTAGCTGGTTCTTGCGTGGCAGCTATGGCTGGTTCTTGTGTTTCAGCCACTGAATGGGTAGCTGGTTCTTGTGTTTCAACTACGAAATGGGTAGTTGGTTCTTGTGTTTCAGCTACTCTATTTGAGACAGATGATGTCACTGTTGAAAATACTAAAACAACTGAGAGGGGGGGTGAATCAGTTGTTTATAAGCTTAAAAAAATTTATACCTTTTAAATAATTATTAAGATTTCTTCATGTGTCATCAACCATCATACAGCATATGAACAGTAAGAGTAAAGATCATCAGTCACACATGAAATACACACAAAGACAGTTTTTCACAAGGAAACCCATAAAGGGAGAAAACCTCTTCTTCTTCGAAATGATAGGCAGTCTTTTTCTATTCTGTACATCATTTACAATTGAGCACCAACTCAATGTGAGGCTGCTACCTCTGTTTTACAAGCTGCAACTTGTTTGAGAGTTCCAACTCTCTAATTTCTCTAGCACCCACTAGAAGGAAGCACCAACTCCCTGAGTACTCCAGCACCAACTGGATGGAAGCACCAACTTCCTGATTATTCCAGCACCAACTGGATGGAAGCACCAACTTCCAGTTACACAGGCTCCAACCTGCATAACATAGAACACCTGTTCTCCCTAGCACCACCCTGCCACCCTGGTTTCTCTAGCCACAACCAGATGGAAGCTACAACTTCCTGAGTTCAAGCTCCCACTTGAACCTCTGAGGACAACAGTCCTCCCGAGCACCTCCCAACCACCCTTAAATATCAAATAATGAATACACAGACAACTTATGCGTATAAATCACTT